>KN726738.1:4086-18890 GCA_000816745.1 Ancylostoma duodenale
TCTCCTTAAAATACAATACGATGCGTAGTGCACTTAGAATGAGTCTCGGCGCTAGAATCTTCCACATGAGATTGGAAATTGATTCGCACAAGGAGATAGCTGCAGATGATGCTTGAAAGAGCATGCAAAATAGCGCAAGAAACATACAGAAAAAGCAACAGATTCAATATGTACGTTGTCAAGGGCAGTTACTAGTAAGTTATTGACTCAAAATTGCAAATACTAGACGTTCGCGCCCACCCGCTGCGACGGTGTAATCACAGACACACATCAAATGACGGCAAAACTCAGTAAAGTCCAGACCACTAACGAGGCAGTGGTTTGTGAGAAAAATTTGGAATTATAAGAGCTTAATATCAAATCCCACAAAAGGTAGTTGTTCCAGTAAGAGGGGGTTAGTCTGTGCCCATAACAACGACGCTTAGAAGCCTTGTAATGGAGGGACCTGCAACGGCGGTACACACAAGACGTAAACAACTGCGATCTCTGATTCTATCGAAAAACAAGTAGCGAAATCAGGAACAATCTTTCTGGAACATACAATGGGAAATCAAGATGGTGCAAAAGAAATAGGGCTTTTGAGCCACTACCTTATAATCACGATTACTAGGGCTGCCTACATTCTTATTCAATGGATTGACTGAAAATAATGGAGTACGCGCGTATTAGCTCGTGAGGAAGGCGCAAAGCCTCAAAAGTTCACTGGGATAAGGCACTAACTCGGAAGCTCTCAGCGATCGCTGACAACGAAAGACTAAAGACCGTTAAGATCTGCATCTTGCTGTTTGCTCTTTTCCACAGCAAAAAACGTTCGAGATGCTCGGAGAAATGCTGGATTTTTGGAAAAAAATTTGTTTTATTGAATGTGTGGCGTGGGGCAAGAGTTCCTGGCGCAGACCCTTCAGTTTTCGAAGTATAGTCTGCGTGATCTAGACTAGCACTGTCATGGAGAGGGATCAGAGATTGTTCATGAACTAGTGGGGTCAACTAGAAGCGCTCCCGTTTCCAATGATCTCAAATATTTTTCTGATTGTACTTCCAAAAGAGAATCGTATGAGCAGAATTAGAGCGTTCTGATGGGTTAGAACAGACCAACTAGCGGTCTACTGCGGGTCTGACTCGTTGTAGCCTCCTTTCTCGGTCCGGCTACGGAGCTGGTTGTAACAACTTGTCGCTTGCGATCCCGCTTTTATCGCATGTTCCACAGCTCCCTTTGCAGAAGAGATCAAGAGAAGATGACTGTTAAAATCGACAACTTTCGTTCTTCAACCAGCTCATGGAGCACCTATACCTATTTATCAGAGTTTCCCTTATTTCCGTTCTGAATCAACCCCAAACGACACTATTGGTGCGGAGTTCCTGCAATGTCTACTCTAGTTCAGGGGTCAGCTACAACACTTCGAATAGCTCCACATGATTGGTTTACCGTTATCCTACCAAGCACTGAGCATCGCTTTCTGAAGAGGTATTCTCGTTTTGACGGTGGAATCGTAGATTGCAAGCATCCAAGCCGACCATATTTCCTCGTGCGATTGACCTAAGAAGCACACTTCTTGCTATCGCTAAACAGCTCGTCAAGTCCAGCGAAATTCTATCAAAATGTCAAAGAGTTCATTCACGCGTTTCCCCGCAGTGGAAGCCGGTGGCCGCTCAGATCATGATGGATCCACATAGCACATTTCATTGATTCATTCATTTCATTTAATGCCCGTGTTTCTTTTTTAATGACCGTGTTTCTTTTTTCTCATTTTCACATGATAACCGAATAGTGACTGAGTGGCTTTCGTTGCCTGTTCAAAAAGGAGCCCTGAAAACACTTCTTTTATTTTCTCTTGTATTCTGATGTACGTGCATGTAGGTCCCATTAATGCGATTACGGTTCAAAACAAAGAGAAAATGTCGATTCTGGCCAGGGATTACAGTCTGATCAGGCACTTTTCCGCTTTTTCTGCTCAGAAAACCACGGAAATTTCTTCGTTGATTGATTAAATGGTTAGTGAAGGCGTTAAGCATAAGTATGAAATACACTTTGTTCACTACATTCTCAGAAATTATTATCGGTTCCTTGAATTTTTTCTTCGGTGTGAATTTGGTTGCTGATACTGCTCTGTTTCGAGTTTTTGGACGAGTGGAAATGAGATTCAATTTTTGTATTGTTTCAAGTGATCATGTTGTTTTCTCATTTCGTTTTTCTACCGGCTGCCTCTTTTTAGAGTTTTGAAAGAAAATCTTGTAACCGTTCCATAATCGGATCATTCTTCACGTGACGAAATCTTTGCCTTTCTTTCAAGGTATTGACATTTTCCCTCCCTTCTAAGTAGCAAACACATGATCACTTGTTCAGGCTGCGATTCGTAGAAGTGGTGCCTACTAGTGCACCAATGGAATTATCTAGTGCAGAGGAACTGATGAAATTTTCGAGAGCTACGTAAGTTCTGGATTACTTCTGCGCGCCAGAACTCTAAGGTAGAAACTAAGCTCTGCTCAGACTGCTCGAAAAATGCGTGCCATGCGATTCTGAAGCAGCTAGGATTTGCGATTCCTCCCACAACGTCATATACAAGTGCTGATGATGTTCAGACCATTATGGAGAAGCGACCAGCTGAACTGGGCGAAACGGAAGAAATCGCTCCGACTTCTCCAAGAAAACTTCTGCAACCAAGACTTCTCCCTAAAGGCTTAAGTTTAACTTCTCTTCCCTTCGATCAGCGGATAAAAGCATATTCCAGTCAGAACGCGTTGATCTCTTACAGTTTTGCTGTTTTGCCGATTCTCGATGAAGTGTACTGGATCCTCCCCGTTCACTACACTTAAAGATAAATTTCTTGATGCGCATGGAAACGTTCTCGGATAATTTTCCGCGTTCTTTTTCTTCTTTGCTGCAATTTTTCTCGTATAGTCATGTTATTCGCCAACAGTCAGGCTTTCAACTCTTGGAATCTTGATTTATTGTTGCATCAATGTATCATTACGTGTTTTTCCATATCTTAGAATTCATTTGAGTTACTAGCAGTAGAGCAATAATCTATGCAATTGTTCAAGTGCAGATGTACGCGTAACCCTTGGTATGTGTTCATTGGACTTCGACGTTACATTTCCCTATCAATTGTAGTAGAGCATACATCTTACATTAGCTCCCAATTGGGACTTTGATTGTGAATAAACATGACTTGAAACCTACACTAATTCTATCTGTAATATGCATCTTGCTGGGATGCATGAAATCTCACACCGCTACTCTAAAAGTTTAAGAGCTAGTAAGGTTCTCTGGAAGCGGATAAATAATCTGTTAGCTGGCTATGTTTACTCTTGTCACGATTTTCACCGTTTCCAAACCAAACCAGTCTAGTGACGGTGTCAAAGTAATGTAGAGGAGCAGTTAATGTGTCATGATAGCATTGGAATTCATCTACGAGGCTATCATACGGCGGATCCTCTTCAATCAATTCCAGAAGGCTCTCGTCATCCACCTTAACCAACCCGGCCAAATTTCGTTTATTGGTCGGATGGAAGCCGCCCTATCTAAACATGGAGAACCCAACTTTTATCATGCAGGAATGGACAACTGACGGGTCGGTCACATCGCTTATGTTTTTTTTTTCTTGAGTCGCTTACGTTTGTGCCTCTTGTGAGTAGAAGAGATCGAAGTAGGATTGAGTCAGCGACAGCTTTTCGGGCATAAACGTAGACTTTAGCCCAACCTTTAAATGCATTTTGAATAGAAAATTCAAGTGCAGTCTTAGAATGTTCGGCAAAAATAAAAAGGAAGCAAAGGGGAACTTAGGCGACAGCCTAATATTTACGAAGAATTTTTTTCTGTGGAAGTTGTCTGTCCTCCCATAGAGAGGTGGAGTGGAGTACATTCTAGACGGAATGCCATCGAACTATCGCGAGCACTATACAGGAACCATGGCGATACGACGCGGCGAATGAGGTGGACAGCAATTTCGAGGAGGGTTCGGTAATCACGTTGAAGAAGGGTTTCATCGTGTGCTGCAACTTTTGAAAGTGCACTAATCCACTGTTCCCGAGACCATGCTCTCCCCTCAGCTCCATGTAATCAAGTCGCTCCAAGACGGCTGGTGCCGTTGGGCGGCGTTTCAAGGATATCGTCGGGCAGTAATTACCAGGAAACAGCCAATATTTTGGCATATCCCTAAAGCTGCGAGATGTGTCGAGGGACCATGCGTGGCAACACCACCCATCTGTAAAACAAAATCGCATGACTTCTCACCGCGACTGTGCCACCACAACAAGTCCCATCTATCCTTTGGAAATTGTGGAATGGACCACTCAGTGCTTTTCCCAGCTCCCGGATGTCAATCCATCGCTGCAAACTTCTGCGTTTATCATTCGGCGTTGTACAATTGCTCTGGACGCCGTGCGACGCGATTATCGTATCGATCGCGCGATATCGCTATTCAATCGCGTGCTCTGCCGCCGCCGCCGCTACTGCTTTCTCCACCACGCTGTTCTCGCACTCAGCACTGGGGCCGCGATATGAACGCACTGTGAGCTTACCTGACGACTGCTCTTTCTCCAGTTGTTTGTTGTTGTTTAGTCCCCTTTCTCTTACTTGTTATTGGATGCGTGGATATCATCCTCTAATGAAAATCATGTTTTTTTTTGCTCTTCAAAATCGTACTTCTTTCGCGATTGGACCTTCTACGACCATTAGCATTGAAATGCTAACCTCAGAGCCTTTTAGTGCAGAAGAGATTCCTCCGCTAAATGTTAGGTATGCATGCAATATTTTATTAATCAGTATCCATCGCATTTGTGTCCTTAGCAATTATTCCACCTGTTTTTTTTTTCACAAAATCTATTGTTTTCCCGCTCTTTTCTATATTTTGTGGGGAGTTCCGAAGGACTTTTGTGATTTTCTTGTCGCTAATCGCATTTCATATTAAATTTTTATGCATTTACGTCCTCCCACCGCCTCTTCAAATCTGCCTACAGTGGTTTCGCCACTACGCAAAAAAACCGAAATAAGATTTTGCATTCATGTAAATTTTTTAATTTTACGTGTATGACGCTAACATTGCTTCAGTTCACCTCTCCTCCCCGACAATTAACCGCGCTCAATCTGTTGACCTCCTGTTGAATTGAGAAACAGTACCTGTACGGATTTATAGCCTGCACCTTTGGAACAGAAACATTAGTGTAACTATAGCAGAGCTGGTCGTTATTATGCGTGTCGTAGCTGTCTGGCGATATCGATCGCGGGCGCATTATCGCACAGGTCGTGGGGCGCGTGCGAATCTGCTATTTGAATACATCGGCGATTCATTTTCCTTTTCTCATGAGATACCGTCACCGTCACAGAAAAGTGCCTTATGCGGCATATTTGAAGGGGATTGGTTGTCTTACAAATCATAAGTGTCTTACATTGATTTTTCTACTCGAAAGAAAGTTGGTGGGATAGTCGCGATGAGAGGGCAACTGCAATGCAACTTCTACACTTTTTCGAGGCGCTAGGTTATTGCTGTATAGTTGGGTAACGTACGGAGTGCATTTGTGACTTTGTCTGCAATTACGGCTGTTGCACTGTGTCGGCTGGCGGATCACCGATTGGAGGACGCCACAGGGTGTTCCTGGTAGGGGATTTTACGAAGTGATAGCAGTAAAACATGAAAGTGGAAGGAATCGCACTATGTACATATTAGAACTTTCGGAGGAAAATGGAAAAATCGGATCGAACCAGCTCATCACCCTGCTGATGCCACGCCGCAGCCGTTATTGCAGACAAGAGCCCAGACGCACTCTCTATGCTACCCGTCTGAACCCCTTGAGGGGTATTGCTGTTTCTGTGTTGCGTCAGTGGCTTGGTACAAACTGATCGTGGGCAGTGCGTCGCTCACGCTGTCGCGCATTCCCAATCGATACGTATCTAAACCACTGCTGCTGCGGCCAGAGCTGCTCCTAGAGGAGTATAGCAGCAGCCTCACCTATCCCTGAATGAATCATAATAAGATGGTGTTTCACATTTTAGAGACTATTCGTGATTCATGAAATGCGATGGATTGTCCCTACATGTAGAAGAATTTTTTTTTCAGAAATGGGCCGATTAAAACTGACGCCAGAGCTGGCGTTCAGCGATGAGGAGCGGCACTTTCTTGCTGCCTTGATCCAAATGTATCCCTGCATATGGAACGAGTGCGATCCCAACTACCGCGATTATCAAAGTAGGGTTCAAGCGTGGAATGTGATTATAGATGAATTTGCTAAGACATTCGGACGCGAAGTTACACGTAGGTGATCAGCACATTTTGAAAAAAAAATACAATAAGTGCATGGATCACATCTCACTACTACTACATTACAGAACAACAAATGCACAAGCAGTACAAAAATTTACGAGACGTTTACATGAAGAAGAGTCGCGAACTGAAGGCTTTGATAAGCGCTGGAGAAGATCTAAACGGCGCAACGGCGACAAAGATCTTCAGTTGGCCGTTTTACCATGAACTAGGGTACCTGAGTTCAGCTTCAGGACAAGGGTGAGTTTATCTAATACATAGCCATTTTCATGTTTTTTTCTCACGCATCGAGTTTTTTTTTCTGCCACATTTGTTTCCTTAAAGTGAAGGTCCTATCCTCAATGATTTGTGATTCTGTAGCTTTGACAGTGATTCATAAGAGACGCTACGCATTCATCCGCATTTGTATACCTTTTTTATCTTCAGCGAAGTACCAGCTGCTTCACTAATGGTTGAAGATGATCCGCTCTTTGATGTGGAGCCATCCCAAGGACATGTTGATGACAAAAGCCAGATCGAAAAAGTGGTACGCTTGTATTTTTCTGGAGAACGAGGGGCACAAATGGTATCGAGTACTGCAGGCGGAGGATAACTTCGTCCCATCCACACCTGGCTCTGAGGTTGGTGCAGCTGCATCGTCGCGTCCACGACGTGGTAGGAAAAGGCGGACTGTAAGGGAGCGAGAGAACTCATCATCGGAAACAGAGTATCAAGGTAAACCACTTGATTTTCGCCAGTTTGCAGGAACATGATAATGTTCTGTTGCAGTGCTAGAAGAGGTCCGCAATATTCTTAAAGAATCTGCACCTCAAGTGAAACAGGAGCGCACTCCCGACTCGTTTGATGCTATGGGTAGGCATATCGCTTCTGTAGTCAATAATCACTATTGATCACAGTCATTAATTTGTAACCGATGTCCCATGCGTCCTTTCAGGCTCCCACCTGGCCAATCGACTTCGAAAGCTGAACTCACTTGACCCTTTGCGGTGTGAGGAAATCCGCCTCAAAATTGACCTACTGCATGTCGACATATCTCGAGCAATTTTGGAAATACAACGGAAACGGCCGAATAGCAAAGAATAAATGTGTGTTGCTGCATACTATATAAGACGTAGGCCTGAATGGTTCCCTTCTTTTCCCCTTTGTACATAGACGGCTTGCCGTCAAATTCGTTGATTTTCTCTTCCCAATCCATTTTCTTTAACTCATGTCACATATGTACGTTTCATGCAACTTCTCATACGTGCAATGTATCCCAAAGTCATGCAAGGATGAGCAGGAATATATAGTAGCATTGTTAATGTGTAGGTTATTGATGGTAAGGAAGGAGTGAAGCTTACTGAACAATACTCAGCATTACAGTATACTTAGGGTAAATTTGTGCGTGACGCAGTCTACAGGTTGAAGAGACTATAGTCCAGTAGCCCAGAGAGTACATCTGTGACATTGTCTGCAGCTGCGGCTGCAGCGCGGTGTCTGTTCAGCTGGTTCGATCAAAATGAAGAAGACGAAGGACGCGTCTGGTAGGAAATTTTACCAAGCGTCAGTGGAGAACATCAAAACTGGAGGAGTTACGCCGTGTTAGGACATGCAGATAAAGGTGTAAAAATTAGATCCGAACCAGCTGACCAGACGCGTGCACTACTCCGCGGAGGTGTGACGCGTTTTATGCATCTGGAAAGGGAGTGCGGCCAAGCTCTACGATTGGTCAGTTCAGCGAATAGGCCAATTGCAGGGCCTGTCAGCGCCGCCCACTCCAGATGCAACGCTCCATACCCACTCCGCAGTTGTAATTGCAAAGAAAGGTTGTGATGTCGCAGACACACTCTCTAAGCTAACTTTGTTTGGAAATGGACTGGCACTCCCTTCATACTGGAATAGTTCAGCCAGCTACAAACGATTCATGTGCGGACGATCTTCAAAAAATGATACACACCAAAATTATGAAAGTCACTTTATGAGAACAAGCTCCATATAATCGATATGACGCAGAAGATATAATTTCGCATAGAGAACAGTTACTTCTATAATTACAATTTAATTACAGCAGGACAGGTTGATAATTAATTGAAGGACTGGAATTTTCTATGAAATTAGTAGTCTCAACACTCTTGTTCTGTCAGTTCCAATTTTTTGTACAACTCAAACACAGCCGCCATGACCCGTCTAAAATCTGGCTTTGAACCGGCAAACAAATTGGGATCAATGCGTATATTTAGCTTGGCGGCCAATTCCAGCGCCAGCTTTGGACACTCATCTCGTTGTAGCAGCATTATACGCTCTACCTGAACTATTTGACATGAACAGTAGTATGATTCAACGAATAAGATGACCACCTACCATATCAGGTCTGAAATGGTGAACAAGGGCGCAAAATGCTCTTCCATCCGACCAGTCAGAGGCGAAGTTAGATACGGAGATGGACGGATAGGCGGTTAGACTACAACCACAGATTATTTCAAATCACTCAGATCCGCCTATTCGGCGGCTGCTTTGCTGAACATATTCTTTTAATGAGATTCGCCCTCAAACACAGCTGTCAGCACACGAGATGATGTTGTAGACAGGTAAGCGGGGGTTGTGAACGTTCTCGTGGTCCAACCCCTTCAGTAATACTTTTGGTTATCCGAGGGCAAACCAAGTATGGAGCGTTGTACATACCTGGGAAGGGCGGTACGGCCACCCTCTGCGATAGGTCGATTCATAGAGCTGGCCAATTGTAGAGCTCGACCGCACCTCTCTTCCCAGCTACAATCCTATGCTACAGCAAGATAAATCTCACCGGGCTTGTGCCCAGGCCAACAAAGCATTCCTCTTCGAACAACATTGAAACTTCTGCATAACTTCGAACCACAGCACTTCTTCGGGTGAATTCACGTTGCGACACACCGCGATTAACCTTAGAATTAGTACTGACTCCAGCAGATGCAGAAAAATCCAGGAAATTAGCTCCAGCAAATCTATTCCTTACCGAGCCAACTCAGACTTCGTTTCTTCACGACAACGCTCTGCCACCTTAACTGCCGTGATGAAATCCTTCAGTTGAGCTTTGTGTGCGACTCTTTCGCTCTGCATGACTCCAATGCTAATGTCGTGGTCCAAAAGTGAAAAATTATGCCCACCTCGATTATGGCGTCCTTTTTCTGCAGTTCTTTGCTTAGCGAAGCGATTTTCTCTTGGAGCTCGTTAAGCACGGATTTTTCTCCAGTTTTGGCGAAACTACTGTCACAATTCAAAGCTCCAGCATCGAAAGACTGAAAAAAAATTTGACAATTAGCATACCATCCATATTATACAGAGGCGAGATCATTTGAAGAATTTTGCTCATTCAGCCCGTGAAACTTACCTACATATCTGCCCTTTGGCATAAACCATCCAACATTAGTATAGTTTCACAAAATTGTGAGGAAAAAAATCAAGCTCTACCCCACACAGAAAGACAGAATACTATAGAAAGGAAAGTTGAACGAAATCCCTCTCCACTCTTCACAGAGAGGAATAGAGTAACCATCACATGTTTTATGACCTGTCTAAACGCAAGATATTTCATTCGTGGTCACCGCCGTCCACTCTTTCCCACAAATGCTATGATTTCTTTAATTTCTTTCACAGTTGTGTACAGGAAGCGTCATTGCACCTCCCGCAGCCTGGAGCGCCGCACCACCCACGCGGTGCGGCCGAGGCTACACTCGATATCCACAGCGCGAAGCCGCGTCACGTGGGTGGTGTGGCGCTGTTGAGAGGTGCAATCATGATTGACGCTCCTTGTAAGTCCGAAAACCCTTTACATGACAAATTCTATGAACTCGAGAATGAAAATTTTCGTGGGAGGTGCTGTTAACACCGACAAGTACACAATTAAGGGATTGATAAAGTTTGTGATCTATCCGGAAATGGTACTTTTACTTCTAACATTTAAAACTCTCCTTATTCTCTCCCGGTTGCGGCAATATCGTCTCCTCCTGGTCGTCAGAATAAGAGATGCAGAGACAGTCCAACCAGCGGCAGCTGTCTTGCCTCGTGACATCCTTAAACTCTGCATCACGAAATGTGGTTTTAACGCTATGAAAAGGCAATTTGTCGTAGTCAACACCGCTCCGCTGCATAATTTACCCAACTTGCTAAGACTACGATTCTTCTATGTAAAAAGACCCGAAATGAGTGGCTGCGGGTGAATTTCCGCTTCCAAACTGAGGAGTACCACGTGGGAAGGGCTGTTGGTGTGTGACTTTCACGAAACAAAAACGTGTCATTGTTCCGCAAGTAAGATATGTCTTGGAAACTACGTATATGCCTCTAGTGTATGAAATCCTGGAAAATGTGGGCCAAAAGAAACAGGAACTGTATAAATGGTGTGTCGGCGCTTTTGCGTACACAGTGTCAGTCACTGTTGCATCTGCCTACCGCGTCGCACCACCTATGCACAGCGCGGCAAGGCAGCTCTGCCGCGCCGCGTAGCTGGTGCGACGCAGTAGAGCAGGGTATTCTCTGATGCAGAACGATTGACCGGAACTATAGATTTGCTTTCTTTAGTTCTCCAAGTGAGCGCTATTAAAGCATCGGTAGGGAGAAGGATTAAAGACAGTACAAGCGGAAATTTGTCTGGAATTCTGCCGTATCCTTGTGCTTTGATTACGTGATACCTTATTCCTGAAATAGCGCAACACACAGGGGAAATCCAAAGAACCCAGATGTGGTTTTCCGCGCTTTTAAAGGCTCGCGCAAGTATTTCCTTCTGTCGTTTGCGGGTTTGAAGAAAAACACCATACTTTGCAGATTTGGATGGAATTGACCGAGACTATGTAAACCGTCGCGTCGTCGGAGTTCAGGCACGGACAAGAAATCTGGGCTGGAGCCCGGGTACATCATTGAGACTGTCCATAGTGAGCGTGCTAACCTATTCAAATTTACCATTCACCTGGCACCCATCAACCTGCAGTGACCCGTAGATGTTTACTCATAGGTAACGTTGTCAGTACCCTACCCAGCCGCAATCTGGGCCTTGATTTTGCAGTTGCGACCGGATTGTACTCCTTCCACATTTGCGATGCGCTAGTTGCACTTGAGATAAATGGGGAGGGGGTCTAGATCCTGGGAATATTTTCGCAATTAAGCTGTATTTACTCATGTCAGAATAACATACGCTGTTAACAGCCCCTACCATGTAGCACATCTGTCTCAGATGCTAAAGTTTCCTACAGCGCATCTCAAATAATTGAATCTTGGCATCTCTTCACCACAAGGACCACTTTCTGACCCTTCAACACGAGATTGCGTAAAATTTTCCATGATCTGATCTCTAGCGCTCGCCTGAGTACATCAAACCATACAAGAACAGGGCCGTGCCAAAGTAACTGCATTTGCCGAGTCCTGAAATGGAACACACCTGGCTGAGTTTTGACGATTTGCTACATAGGCCATGCCTTCGCCGACTGAGCGCATCATTTCTGGCATATTGCAGTTGTTTTCTCGTCATCTCCAATTCGGCCTCTAGTCGGTCGTTCTTTTTCTGCATCGTGGCGCATTTCCGCTCAGTCATCAGCAGAATTAGTCGAATCTGAAGCGCTTTTTCACCAACATTTCCAGAGTATGTGCGAACACCCAAAACTTGCCTCTTCCAGCTCAGAAAGAGTCGCTTCCAATTCCTCACTAGCATTTGACATCTCGTTGTCATTTTTCTCTTGGATACACTGTTGGGTTGACAACTGACACAACCGAGAGTTTAGCGCAAATTCAGTCTAATGGGGCCAAATGTTAAGTTAAAGAATCACCATGTCAAGAACTCGTTGTAACATATCTTTGACACTCTTAGTTTCTTCATCATTTGCGCCGCGTTTTTCCAGTTCTTGTATTCGAGTGGACACTGGCACGCTGCAATTTGATGGAATTTGTCGGATAGGATTATAATACTTTCTCAAAGAGTGGATCAACCACTCGAGATGAGTTCTAACGCCAGTCGAACTGGTCCCGCCGCAATTCTGCAACCGCATGTGAAACCGCACGCGCAGTCCGTCTATCATTTTGACAAGGTCTGTAGTATAAATTGCCCGTATACCTAATGACTGAGGCCTAGTACTAAATGGAGTCTTCTTTATGAATGATTGTCTTGGAATATCCAAATATCAACAGTGCTTGCCCAAAGCCTTTAGCGAACCCTTCATGGTGATCGCCCTGTAATTCAATTGAGTGAACTAAAAGTTGTGAAATGAAGAAAAATGTCCTAACCTGATGAAAGAATTTGCTCGTGCAGCGAGTGGTGACCAACATCTAACAAGGGAAGTGCACGAAATTAAGCTGCGCTTTCAAAACGAGACGTATATGGTTGGGAAGCTTGTCCCAAACGATCTTACAGATTATACTTGAATTTTGCTAAATGGTTAGTACAAGCTCGAAATTCCATTTCCTGCCATACTGACATAAATCTCCCTCACTCATAGCTTGGTAACAGTGCAGCCGAGTGTATATGATGCAGTCCCAGAGGATGATGTTCGAAGGTTTGCATCCTGTCCCCCAATAGAGTTTTACAAACTTCAATTGCTATTCTTTAATAGGGTGCGAAACCATTCAGTGGATAAATGAACAACGACTATGCGTGCTGCTTCGGAAATAATGGACAATGGCTCGATATTGGCTGTTAACGCAACGTCGCTGCAAAGACCAATAATTTTGGTATGTCATATAAGCTATTCACTCACTTTACTCATTCTTTAACCACCTTAAATGTTTGACTGCTCACGCAGGTTGCGCTTTTGCTGGCCAAACTTGGTGAGGATCCTTACATAGTGTAGCTTTATTTTACACTATGTAGCTTACATAGTGTAAAATCAATAATCATCTACCTCTGAAATGGCTCCTCACCCTGTTAAAGGATCACCATGTCAAGAACTCGTTGTAACATATCTTTGACATTCTTAGTTTCTTCATCATTTGCGCCACGTCTAAAATTTGCAAAACAAGATTCTTAGATGGCATGTAAACCTTTGAGCCTCATCCTATGGGTCTGCATCACTATCCACTCAGCTATCCAAGTGCCAAGCGAGTGAGGGAGATTCATGTCAGTATGGCGGAGAATGAATTTTGAGCTTGTATTAACCATTTAGCAAAATTCAAATATAGTCTGTGACATCGTTTAGGACAATCCTTCCAACCATATATGTCTCGTTCCAAAAGCGCAGCTTAAGTTCGTGCACTTTCCTTGTAAGAGGTAAGAAGTGGGTTGAGAGGCACGATCAGATAAAAATTTCAGTCCGGGGAGGAGGCAGTATTACCGTACCTAATATCCGAGCATAAAGTGTCCAGAGTACTCTTTCTCAACTCAAAATTGACACGACAGGTGGCTTGGCGTTGTACAGATCCTGATCACCCAGTTGGTTGCATCAATATAGTAAAGCGCGAAATAATGCTTATTTTAGGTCTGGAAAGCATGGTAAAATCGTCTGCTGTCGGAATCGAAGTTTCACTAGGTAGAGGCACCCAAGCCAAGTCGTCCAAGCCCTTAGAGGTGTGCGCCAACAAATCTCATGCTCACTACCCTCATCATAAGCTGTATCACCAGAGAGATCCACCTTGAAGCAAACTCGTGTGTGCGTTCGACAACGACTAGTTCCCAACTCAAGGAAAGTCTGTTGCCCGCTTTTCATTATTCGTGATCAAGTGCAATTCATTGTGAATGTAATAGGGAGGAACACTTTATCGAGATTGGACGCTAACCTAGGTGTGATAGATTCCTTGCGCGCTGTTGCTACCATCGTCCGCCAACTGCGCCGACGCCATTTCACTGGTGACAACGAAAGCTCTGGACACATACGAGCAGAGTTCACCTAAATCTAATAAATATCTCTGAATGTTTCTTCCCTGTGTCCAGAATTCTGCAACAGTGTTGGATTTCGATTCTCTTCAAAGGCACCATCTCTCCTCAAAATGGTTTTTGAGATTTTCACATGTCCATTTTCACATCTCCAGGATCTCCTGGTCACAAAGATGTACGTAGTTCTGTGCAAAACTGCAAAAAAAAAACCGTTTTCGAGCAATAACTTTAGGGAGTTCGTGGGCTTGTGTACCGAGGCGGAACTACATGGCGCACTTTATATGTTGTTTACGGAGTAGATGATAAGGTATAGACATGAGTGTAAATGTGCTCAGAAGGTGCGCTGGGGAGAGTGCATTATTTCGAAACCTCAGGATGTAAGTTGTTAGAATACCTGGAAAGGACGACGCGGCCGAGAGCTGTGATTGGCCACTTCGACGAATCGACCAGTCACGGAGCCTAATCGCGCCGCCCTCGCTAGATATAATGCGCATTACCCGAAAGCTCGTCCTACCCCTCCAGGTTTTCCACGGATTCACGTGTAGCATTATGATCAACAGCTTCTGGAGATTCTAAATTTCAATTTCATTTCAATGGGAATTTCAGGAAAGATTCTGAGGTAGGAGGGTGCCTTCATGAATAATTTATATCAGATGCGTTCGTCAGTCACTTACCGTACGCAATCATTTTCAAAAGGTTTTTTTCTCAATGGAGACATTTAAACGCGGCGCGTGCGG
>KN726738.1:18990-29589 GCA_000816745.1 Ancylostoma duodenale
TTTCATCACATAGTCATGTTTGTGACTCACGCACGCACCTGACATAGGTTATTCTTTTGATTTGTTATTTTTTCAAAAGAAATGACGGTCTTATGGACATTCATCACCCAAAGCTCAGGTATGGAGATACGTGCAGGCTACGAGAGCAGGACTAACGAGATTTCGTCTATGCTGCTACGTTCTCCCCATATTTTTAGCTTCTCGTTCACATGACGGAGGAAGAACTAGAAAAGGGAAGAGGCCATAAATAACGGGAGGCATACTCCTGCGCCGCTGTTCATCGTTACTCCGCCTGTGCATGAGTGATGAACATCTCAAAAGTCGTACCACAACTACAATAACTGTGAATTCCAGATTTTTCACTTGGAAAAAATCATTAGCGAAAATCAGGTGGGTACCGTTCAACGACCTACCACACCGAAGTTGTGCTGCTGTGAAAATGATGCTTCTACTACTTCCATCACTGATATATTTCTGCAAACATGATAGGAATTGTTAGGACTTGTCTAGAATGGTTTGGTTGCTGATTTTAAAGCATCAACGAATTTAAACGTGTTGATAATACAGAAGCAGTGGTAATGAGAATGAATGCGTGGGAAGGAAGGTTCCCGGTGAACGCAGGGATAAAAATTCTTGGCGAGTTCAGATGCTAAACAGTGAGTCAGACACAAGAACTTCTTTCCTGAAAATCCCCTGACATAGAGGGGGGGGGAGGAGCACTGGGAAGCAGTCCTATGCAGGACGCACTTCTTCCACATAGCACAGCGTTGATCATTCTTCGAAATAATATGGGTGAGGAACACTTCGAGGCACTTCTTAGAACTATAAACCACGCGATTGACTACTCAGAACCACAAAGACAACTTGTCGATAAGGATTTGACGAGCAAGTTCCTGATCGTATCTGAAACATGCTTTTACAAAAGCTTGCCGACAACTTGTTCTCACACTTCCTTGCCGGCAACTTGTCGGCTCAAAAGCTTGTCGACGACTTGGTTTTGTGTGGCACGATGACGTCACACTTGTCCACAACGATGCGTTAGTTAGAAACTTGTTTGCAAGTTGTTTTTGGCAAATTGGGCCGACGACTTGTTTTAGGAGTTCTGATTATGGAAATCGAATATTCTCTATTCTACTGATTCTGCTTCTTCATCATGCAAGTTTAGGCATCAAAAATCGCTGTAACATAGAAAAATCACAGCTTCAGTTCGTCGTCACCTGTGTTAAGGAGAGGAAAAAGTGCTGATAAGATAATGAGAGTAGGTTTTACTTGCGTTTCCGCTCGAGATTACTCCCTGCAGATATTGATTCTTCGCTTCATTTTTGGGAACCCTGCCTGGAAATGAATTTGTTTGTGCAAATGACCATCGGGCAGACGTTTGATGGTTATCAAGCGGCCATTATCAAAACCAGTGTGTGTAAACAGAAAAACGTGTGTCACTTCAGCCTCATTTGCTTCTTATAACTATTCTAGAGGGTGGTCAGCTGTTAACTAGCCTCAGCTCGGTATGTAATGTCATTCTTTTGGTTTTTACCTCCAGAAACACATGGATTCCAAACACAAATGAAACGTATTTGCCAAAGCAACTTATGCATTTTAAGGTTTTGAAGATCAGAAAACATCTTCCAAAGACCTTCTACGCAGAATTGTGGAAAGTTTTTGGGGTTTTTGTGGTCGGATTGTTTTTCCTGAGCTCTATCGACACTTGGATTCTGGATTCTGGAGATTTTGACAGTTTGCCCCACTATTCAGGGAAATTTGTAGGAAGGGATCTACAACTGATATGTAGTAGCGGACGAGAGTGGGGGGAAGAACGGGGTCTGCACTGCTCATAAAAAGTGTTCCGGACAGCTGGAAAAATAAAATCCTTTTGAAATTAGTTATGAATTCAAACAACTGAGACTGAATTTAAGAAATCAAGCTAGGAATATTGAACTAAAATAATCCAAATTAGTTTACCTATCCCACAAAATATTTCTGCTTTTCCCAATGCATCTCTGGCATGGGATGACATCCCTGCCACCGTCACGACCTCATAATATGTATTCTGCATTCAAAACTGTCCATCTCGTTACACGTGAAGGGAACTGGGCGCTTTCCTCATCTGGATTTCTTCAATCATTTGATCCACGGTGTTTCATACAAGAGAGTTACGCCGTTCTGATTAACAGGTGTGATTCTTGGTACTGGTTGCCGACTCAAAAATCCTTCCTGTGACTTGTTACATGAAGACAATATTCTCCCTCCTTGGTTTTAGGGGGGGGGGAGGGGGGAAGGTCCTCTAGCCTCCTTCTGAATTCTCTCCGGTCACCTGCTACATATTGCCATGATCTTCCTAATGTTTCTTCAATTTGTTTTCTCCAGCGATCCGGTGGTCTGCTTTTAGGTCTGGAATAGTTCCAGGGACGCGAAACATTGTTACCTTTTCTGTCTATGGAAAATTGTCGAATTGTTCTTTTTTACGGCTGGATATTTTTGCGTTTTTAAACATGTAGCAGTACCTCGAATGAATACGTTTTCGTTGCCAGTAACATTTCGAGCCCGGTTTCACTCATTTCCTGAAATCCTAGGCTTCAACAATTGTTCAGCTTCTCTTATCGTTTTCTGTTCAGAGAACGCTATGGTTCGAGTTCGATTCAATGCACGAGAGCTTCAGTACGACTTAACAGGAAAGCTCATACAATTTGTCAATGTCAAAGTACTACGGGATGGAAAAATCACTTGGGATCATTTGTGGGTAAGCCGCGTAAATACAGGGAACTCCAAACGGTCGTGTGGAAGAGGCGGGATGGCGGCGCATCTCTCCTGGGCAGAGATACGGAGGTTGTACATGTGGCTCTGGTTTCTCTGCTTCTGCCAGCAGCAGGCAACCCGAGTCCCGCGCCGCGCCGCGGTCCCGCCACCGCACACGGCCGTACGGAGTCCCCTGTACGTCACCGTGGAAAAAATTACTCCGCACATGTACAGGCTAGCGAAATTTTATAGGTGCGAGATGGAAAAATAATCGACGGAGCTGCAGTGTTCTACGATGAAAAGCGAAAAGCAGACATTGAAGTAGACTGCGAGGGGTACATTCTGTCCCCTGGCTTCATTGACATACAGATAAATGGTGAGTTCTGTGAATTGTGAATAAACATGGTAACTTCGCTGAGTTCCTTCGATGAACTCATAATGTAATAAATATAAAATAAGATAAGATATTTCTTCACGTGCTTCCAAGAGACTGTTGCCTTCTTCTACAGGAGGATTTGGCGTGGACTTTTCCACTTTACCCTCAACGGACATAGAATATCAACGAGGTGTGGAGAAGGTATCGCGAGGTCTTCTCAGCCACGGTGTGACGTCATTCGCCCCTACTGTAATAACAAGTCCTCCAGAAGTCTATGCTAGAGTAAGTTCTGAAGTAGATTCTTCTCTCCTCATAGCCCACCAGTGTGGAAGAGGTTACCTGACATCCATCTGTTAGGAATATGGCGAAAAGGGCTAGGTATGCCTTTCACCTTCGAGGTTCTCTTCACACTTGTGGTTCTCTCATCGCCAACGAAGTAATCCATTCTTGGAGTGTCATGATACTAACACCATACTCGTAACTACAAAAAGGCTTTGTACTGCACATAATTAGGTTAGGTCAATCCATTTGCGCTACCTAACCTATCTCAATTTTAGCTATGAAAGATACAGTGCCGCTTAATCACTTTTGCATCAAAGAACACCGCCCGTCTGGTCTGCCGCGCCGCACCGCCCACGCGATGCGGCAGACTAGCTGGCTACTGTCGTTGTTGTGTGTTGCCGGTACTGATATTTTGTCTATGTTTTCACCCAAGCATTTCAGAATGATGACAAAAGCACAAAGTTAACGGGGGAAAACAGCATCTGAGAACAACAGCCTCCAGCCAATTTGCCGCGCCGCGTGGATGGCGCGGCGCAGCAGACCATAAGGGCGGCTTTCCGCGATGAAAGAGTGACTGACCGCCTCTGTACATATGTAGCTCGATGTGTCATTTTCTCAGTAATAATGCCAACACATTTGTAAAACATAATGCCACACAAGTGCAGCTATAGAAGATGTATGCTGTAACAAAAAGAAAAAGCATCATCCAATGGAACTTTCGAGTAATGAGAAGATGGTCCTTACGCATTCCAACGAAGATGTCATCCGGGAGTTCGTAGGGAAACTCGTTCGCGTTCTGATTTTTTGGTTGTTTGGTCTGATGCGCTCGCGCTGTTCGCCCGGTTTGTTGGGATGAGTGGATGGCTGCATCGCACACTCGTTTTCCTCCAAAATCTGTTAGATACCCAGTTTTTTGGACAGCGTGTACTCTCTGGTTTCCGTTGAGAAGTAAAAAGTTCATGATGTTAGCTTCTGTGAAACAGTATTCACCAAGTGAGCTTAAATACTTAAGATATATGCGTTGTCTCGTTGTTCTTATGTCGGTTTCCGCTTATTGATTCCGATGCTCTTCAGTGTAGTATTGCATAATGGATTTTAACATATTTACCATTTCTATTCTCCATAAATGGACATTAAGAATGCTCTTGTTCGGAAGTCCACATCGATTCTCTCAAAATCAATAGTGTCTTTAGTTCTGCTATTAAACGTATTCATTACCTTTGCACAGTTTCTGCCGTTCGCTGGACTAGCTTTGGATCTTCTATATTGCTCTCCACCTCTGATTTAGAGGTGACATTGCTCCGTTCCTTGTTTGTTTGTTCGATGTCACGATTTCACTACGAGCACGTTCGCTGTGGATAGGTAGAGCGCGTCTATCCACCTAGTACTACTTCCAATTGATCTTCGTGTTACTATCTTTTTTACTCCTGGTCAACTGCGCCTTTATTCCCTTCAAATGTGTGATCATGAAGTTGACGACCTTTCTAGCTTTTTCTTAAAAGTTAGTCTGTGGTAACTACTATTTCCCGTTTTCAGGTGCTGCCATTACTCCACCGACGTGATGGGAGTGCAAAAGGAGCGGCCATTTTGGGTATGTCGTCTTCTAATTTCACTTTCGTTTTCATACACCCTTATGTAAAGACCTCACTTCCTACTTCGAGCAACTTTTCCTGCTTTTCATTCATGCTTTCCCTCATTCTCTCATCTTTCTATGTTCACTTTTCTCTCTACGTACTTGAAAGTCCTACTCTGTACATGCTGCAATGCAATTTACGACACACACTCGCTCGAAGTCAGTAAATGAACCGCCGAAACCGAATCGGATCGCATCGCGAAACGACCTAGGCGTGGAATAACATGCCAACGGCAAATTACACACCTTGCTTCTAATCCCACGATGTAAAGGTACGTAACGTCATGGTCCGGAGAAGTGATTTTAACTTCTATGACGTCAGTGTTCTCTGAATAACTTGCTTACAACTTATGTATTGTGTTTGTCACTATCTTTACTGCATATAATATCCGCTTCTCATGATACCAGTGTAAGGGGACATGTTGTAGAGAGTGTATTTCTGTCAGTGGCGAGTAAATCGCTGTGAGGGATTGTTCGTCATGTTATTGTTGTTGACGATACTTTTCAGCATTCATTTTGAATTTTGGTGTCACCCTTGGACATGAGCCGTTTGGGAAACTGCGCTGGCGGATGTAGTGATTTACACGTCTTGTTAAGAATTGCAACCCTACAACTTCTTGCTCAGTCTATGTCTATAGAGCACATGGAGAGTGATAATAACTCGTTAACTCGAGTCCCATAACAAGTTTCCTGTCTGTCTTCGGTTTTCACTTTCGAGATGGTGCTTCGGACCTATTATGCTTAGAAATTACGGTAATACCGCCTGCTCACTGAACTCAACTTTTCACCTTGTGTTTTGCTTAATCAGAAAGTAGCTTCAATTCATGGGTTAGTCTCCGAGGCAAAAGAGAGTTGGGAGGTGGAGATTTCACACAAAGTGGTCGTAACATCTGGCTGAGCAATTTGAGCATGCTTGTTGAGGTCTGACCCACTTAGCAGCATAGGAAACCATAACGAACTTTGAACGACTTATTTTAGCCGTTAGGCCTGCACAGGCTTACGACCACTTTTCAGCCCTTTGGATCAGCCTTCCGGCTACTTTTCCCAGCAACCTTTCACTTTTGTTATCGTATCAAGCATGTGATTGAACAAAATTTGCGAAGCTCCAAGGATTCGGCAAGTTATTCCAGGAACAATAGAACAAAACTCGTTTCTGTTTCTGTTCTCACGGCAGAGGTTCCATCGTGAAAGTACTGCACCTTATCTTCTAGTTTTTGTTTTCAAATGATAGCCTAGTCCGAGCGTATGTTGCTTCCCTTGAAGCGCAGCTGGATACACAAATTCTTTGTCGGAGGCAAACGAGAAGTGGCAGTGAATCGTTAGTCAACGACGATTTATGTAGAACTTTTCCACGTTTACAGTGATATTGCCAAGTTTCTCTTCATCTTTTTCGGTGTAAATTAGTTTGAGGAACTAGTTTCAAGTTATTTCTCTTACACTCTTTCATTTTGTTTCTGTCAGTGATTGTCTATCTTTTCTCTATCCTGTATAGATAACCTTACTATTTCGCACCAATTGTTTGTGATTCTGTCAAATCCATAGCGTACTTCGCATCGACCCCGTCGGTGGTCAAAACCAAATGCAGCGAGTTCTTCTATCTTATCAAAGAATCCATTTTTTTCCAATTGTTTTTCCTTACGGTTTGTTATTTTTTACTAATTTGCTAATTATACTATCAGGCACCACTTGTTGAATGTGGTCGTCTCGACTAACTCACATTAAACTGTTAGCAGAGAACTCGCATTAAATAGTATACTGATTGTGAGATAGGAGCAGCTGTGCGAAAACGGTTGGTGCTAAACTGTTGCAACGCTACCGTCGCTGTCAAGTATACTACAGGTCTTAAAATGTTATTATACTGAATGAGTGAGAGAGGAATATATGAAAAATTGGGGGAAATTGTTCACTTGTGCAACCTACATAGGAGAAAATGTTTATCAGGCTGACCTTTGAATCCACGTTACCTCTCGCATGTCCGATAAGCCTTACGACTCCTGTGATCATTTGCCCTTTTCGACGATACATGTCGTATTGATCTTTTACATTGAAAGACCAATTAAGTTACTCAAAATTCTAGCCTTCATTTTATTTTCAAGGGAAAATACTCTTCACTTTTCTATTTCTTTTCGTCGCGGTAAATTCAGGTGTCCTTTTTTCTGTATTCGAGTTCAGCCGTATGATTACGTATCGTCTTCAATGTGAGCATCGCTGCTGTAGATACCGCGGGATCTTACAAGCACTTCGTACATGGATGAGAGCCAATTTAGCTTCGCTGACATATGACTTGAATGCTATTTTGAACATAAGCAGGATGGTTTAGGAACTTTGTTTTGAACTTTTTGTAACGTTCTGATAACACATTGATAAACAGGCGTGAGTCATAAGTGTTGCGTAGGAGACTCGTTCACTGCTTACTCATCATCTTGGCGACTACTTAGTACTATTTCTAACTTCCATCATTTCTTTTCCTTATGTCTAGTATGAAAATCTTTGCTATTGACTTGGTCGTGGAGACACGATGCATTAACACGACAGGATAGCGGATTTGTCACCAATATTTTTATTTCGAAGGGATTTGTTAGACTGTTTTGTTGCTTGTTCCACACGTTGCTGTTGGAAGCCTCTTCACTGGTTCCTAGTTCTTTTTTTTTCTTCCTGTGCCATGAACTAAACGTCGTTAATGAAGTAAGGCAATCTTACAGCTTTTAACTGCCATTTCCTAGGTGCTCACGTGGAAGGCCCTTTTATTTCACCGGAGAAGAAAGGATGCCACCCAAAACAACATATCAGAGGATTCGGTTTCGATCCTGTGAAAGCGATCCAGAAGGTATCGAAGCATTAACAGCAACGTTATTATAAAACCTCATTAAAATTCGAAACTGAGCAGAACTGTGGGTCGTTCCGAATACAAAATGTTTGTTTTTGCATGAGAATGCCTTTTAAAGGTCTACGGAAGCACAGAAAATATTGCCATAGTGACGATTGCACCGGAGTTGGATGGGAGTGACGCTGCGATTAAGTGGGTCCATGCACTACAATTGTTCAGAAAAACCCCTTCATTTTATGAAAGGAGTAGACAACTCCTACCGAGAACGTTGCAAACTTTTTAAGGTATCTATCCGAACATGGAGTGCTTGTTTCTTTGGGCCATTCTACGGCAGGGCTTGTAGCCGGAGAACGTGGAGTTGCAGCAGGTGCACGATCTATAACACACTTGTTCAATGCGATGCAGTCGGTTAGTTGTTTTTTTTTTTGTTAGGCCTTTTTTCGCCTTTATCCGTTATGTGAAAATGCCGTTCGAGAAAAGAAGAATTGAGTCCGTTCCATTCCCCTCACATCATTTTAAAAGCTTAGCCCTTTTGCCTACTCTTTTTACATAGGTAGCAGCTTTTAATTCTCGCTATTTTCCATATTCATTCCCATAGAAACTTTCTTCATGCTTAAATGCTTCAGTTCATAGTGAATTCTTAATTCCAGTACCACCATCGTGATCCATGTCTTATTGGCTTGTTAACATCGAAAATGTTGGGAAATCGTACAATGTATTATGGCATAATTTCCGATGGAATTCATACACATGACTCTGCTCTGAGATTAGCACACCGGTGAGCTTTGTACATTTTCTCAGCTTGATTTCTGATGCTTACGTGGACATGGTCTTCATTTTTACACTAAGTTGCTAGCCGTAACATTCTTCGAACTAGTTATTTCGCTATGTATATCTCGTAGCGGTTGAACTTTCATGTGTTTTTAGGACGAATCCAGAGGGGCTGATCGTAATAACAGATGCCATAGCAGCATTAGGAATGGGCGATGGAGTCCATAAATTGGGCGACTGCGTTGTGAATGTTCGTGGGTTGCACGCTATTCTCGAAGGAACGAATACAACGGCAGGAAGGTATGCTGTCTTCCCCATCTGAACTATTCGAAGCAGTATTGTCGAAAGCAAGCTAAATGGCAGAGAAATTTATGACCACTAAATATCTTGAAATGTATGCCTGCCTTACGCCAATGGGTCTTTCGAATGTGTGTTTCGTTCGCTCGATGTTTTCAGCCCTAACGTAGACTGGGTTTAAGGAGTGGTTAACAATTTTTCTCTTTTGAAACGCTACAAGTAGTTCGGTTACAGTGTTGCATCGATGCCTTACTGCATCAGGCATCTAGCGAAAGCTGCACGATGTCCACTTGAAGAGGCTTTGATTTGTGCGACGGAGAAACCAGGTGAGATTTCCTTCACCACCCCTCCCCATTCCCGTCGGGTTTAACGTGATGCTGTTTCAATTTCAGCCACACTCTTGGGCCTAGACCGCAAAGGAGTCATCTCGCTTGGTTCAGATGCTGATTTGGTGCTGATTAATGAGAATGTCGATGTTTTAGCTACATATATTGCAGGAAAACTGGTTTACGCAAATGAACAGTTTTGAAATAAATGCAGTAGATTTCATATATCATTGTGCTTTGATTATAACGGCGAGATTCTGGAAAATTAATGCTGAAGTGCAAATAAAATTGTGTATATTATTGTTGAGTTATGACGGAATATGGTCCACGTGCCAGAATTCCTTCTTATTTCGGTGTGTGATGCATGGATTCGTGAAAATCAGCATTGTATTTCTGGGCGATGTCGGAGGACGCGGATAGAACCGCGTCGCAACATCGCGGCAACAACGCCGCCGTTGCCGAAGTGGATTCTGAATCAATGAATGATGGGCGGGCGCTTGTAGCGCCGTCTACTCGGAGCGGAGATGTCATATCGTGAGTTGGTATTGATAATTGGGCTCTAATTACGACAATACCTCCAAAAACTTGAAGTAATCCTCGGAAATTCATAGAAGAAAATGCATAATAGAAATGGGGTGACAGATAGGTAATGGATGCATACGAGCATTAATCGTATGAAATTTATTATTCTGATTTGTGAGAGAACTTCTGGTTTCCCTCGAAACCTCCGAAGTCTCATTAGCTATTCCTATCTTTATGAACCCAAACCACTCCTGATGCAGTAGTTTTAACCTGGAAGAAATTCGGCCATAGTATGTCAGTGGTTGTAGATTTTGTGTGTTCGCATCTTCATCTTGTTCAGGCCTACCAGAGCGGTGCTCACCTTGTCAAAATCGATGTTCAATGCTGGTTGCTTCTCTTTGCCGTATGCATGGAAGCTTGGTGGACTGTGGGTAAGTCTTTTTGTTTTCTTTTCTACCCTCAGAGTATTGGCCAAATTGAGTAGTCCTTGAATAATGTGTTCAAATATTTCACATCATTTCATTTATCGAACTCAGGGTGTACTAGAAGCAAAGAAAATATAGCTAACAAAAGCACAAGGATGGGAAGCATCTCTAATCCAAGAAAAGATGAATTGAAGAAAAAAAAAGAGTACGATCATTGATAGCAACATTGCACGAAGGGGACCTGCGAGCTATTTTGTTTGTGGGGCAGAGGAGTAGTGCGATGTAATTTTTTTGGAAGTGCAGTGACAGAGAGAGATTTGCTATGCGTTCACGAAGACTCGGGACAGGCAAGCCTTACAAGTTTGTAATGAAAACTCCAATCCAACATTTTGAACGAGTTCAATTGC
>KN726739.1:0-13395 GCA_000816745.1 Ancylostoma duodenale
TGGTTTTTTATGTCCTGTGATGTGATTCTAGTCTTCTTTAGAGGCCACTGTCTCCCTAACTGACATGATTAAAATCCACCGAATGCATGCGTGTTGTTGGAACCCGGCTGGCCCGAATCCCTCCGAGCGAGCAGAAAATGACTTCTTTCCGCTATATTCTACTATCGTACCTTTATATTCTCCTATAACTCACAAGTATTCAGCAACTAGGCACTGTTTGCCTAGTTCCGTCCCAGAAATACCATAATCAAAAATATTGCCTAAACTTTGCCTCTCAGAATTATACGATGTGCTGATCACGAAAATCGTATTCATTTAGTACCACGAGGCCAATTTGTAAGGCTTCCATAGGGTCGCTGTTACGAAGAGGACGACAATGGTAATTTTGTAAAGGAATGGACAGCGCATGATAATCATGTCAAGTAGACCCACTGTTTCAGAAGACTTTCTGCGGTCTCGTTTCTACCGCATAGCTGTCACAATCTTGAAAATACGGGGTTACGATTCAAAATGAATATGAATTTCGTGATCTGCGCATCAAATGACCCCCTTAGCCAAAGAATTTCGAGAACAGTGACTTTTTTGAGGCAGAACTAGTCGTACTGTGTCTAGCAGATGGATGCTCGTGAGTGGTAGAAGAATACAAGGGTAATGGGTTAATAGGGTTCTGTCATCCTTTTCAATAGATGACGTTCACAAGTCTCTAGTCGTCGCCAACAAGGATGAGCGGAATTCCAACCTTCGAAACCTCCGACATTCCGGCGTTTTTTTTTTGTGCTTCTGAATTCCTAGTTCCGACTTCCGAAAAATGGAGAGATTCGGATGTTTTGGAGAGTGTCCAAGCTGGATTCTGTCGGGTGAGTTTCATGGAGTTTCTAGCAGGTAACCGATACTGTTTGCTCTACGCGGCAGTGATACAGATACCTAAAGTGACGCTTTCTGTTAGTCTTCTGTTTTCTTGCACACATTGTCGTCATCATACCACACGAATATAGCAAGGCAACAGCCTTTAGCCGGACTTTCAGCGTTTTTTCTCTCAAAGAGTGAAATTCTAGAAGTAACGTTGTGCTGGCTGCGGTTTTGCTGTTTATCTCACTCTTACTGTGTCATGAATGGCTGAATAGGAGGGTAGATGACATGGTTGCGCTTAAATGCAACACCCGCTCTAATCTTCGTGCTTGAGATTTTGCTTGAGGTGTTATCGATAATGAAAGTTATGGGTAAAAATTGATGACTAGAATCATATCAGACAACAAAAAAACCGTATTCGAATGCTTAGCGGCGATTAGAAAACGGTTGTGAAGGCAGTTGCTCAAAAATGATAACTAGAATCATATTACGGAACAAAAAACAAGTAAGGGTGTTTGAGTCCGCGTGTAAACGGAGCGTAAAGCATCCGAAGAGCACCGATTCAGGAAAGGTAATCACTGCAAGGTAAGGCCAGGTATCTTGATGGGTGCCAAGTCACGGGTAAAATAGGGGGCGTTACCGCGTTTACACTCTACGCTCACAATCGAAGATAAGGGACGCTGCCTAAATTTGGATTCCACCTTCCAGTTGCGTGAGGTGGTTCACTCCTAACATCACTCTCACCAATGCTAGACGACGCTCATTCTGCTTACGTAGATTTCCGAAGCGTGCCTCAAAGCAGAAGGAAGAGGGGTGCTGAAAAGTTAGACTCGGATCCTGTTATCTGTCGTGCCCGGCCTGAGCATCGGTGGTAGCACTCAAGCCAGACACGACAAAAAAAGGGTTTTACCAGAATCCACAAGGATTAGAGGATAGTACCGCAGCGCACCTAGCAGTGAGCTCGCAAGCCAGCGCGCTAAGTGTTAGAGGCCTACTTCCCTAAGCGTGCGGCAAGCGGGAGCGAGCAATGACTTAGCGGACTTAGCGTTAAGTACCTGAAACCTAACCCGAGCGGATCTTAAAGCCTAGTGCATAACTAGCGTAAGCGGATATTACCAGATATAACTGATCTTCACGTGATCCTTCTTCTTCACACCATAACACCAAGTAAATAGCCACCTTCATATTTCTCATCAAATATGACATCGATACAATAATAGACTATACCACAAGATGGAGTCGGGTAAAGTTATGAACCAGCCTGGTGGACACGCGCGGCGGCTGGCAGGATCGTGACAGCGGCTCGACAAGATCTTCTGGAGCGTTGACTGGCGATCGAGGTATCCATCATCTTCGGAGCGGATTGGCGACCAGCATCTTCGTTGAAACCATGGGCCATTGCGGCTGAGTGGTGCGGAGTCGAATCGAGCGAATGAAGCGAATGAATCCATGACAGCGCGAGGGCGGCGCCTTTTATACTGCTGCCGCGTGGGAACGGTACCCGAGGGCATGCGCGGTCTTGAGAAAGTACCGTATTCCGTGGGAGCGCCGATGGAAATGGCCCACACTCCAAGCGAGTGTAGGACGTCGGTTCACACCGCAGACGGATTCAGACCGGGATGGTGACGTCGGTCGAAGGAGTCCTCGAATGGAAATCGTGCGAGGGTCACGAGATTATCCTTGCTTTTTTCACTATGGCTTCGATGGCGGCAGCCTGCTTTTTCACGAAGTTGAGTGAGGCCAATAAGCCCTGTGCACTTGTTAGCAGTTTGAAATTCATCAAATTCATCTAAAAATTCTCAGAGGGTGGCTCTGGTCCGAATTTCTGGGTTCAGTAGGGAATATCTAGTCCGTAGAACTCAAAGCGAATGATGGACGATGGTGCCGGGCTGAATCTTACTAGGAGGAACTTCTAGCTCTTGTGAAATGTGGGATGGGAACCCAGTACGGTTGGGAATGATTCCAGTAGAAATCCTAAAGCTCTCAGCAGTTCTCATTTTTGAAAGAAAAGATCATTTAAACGTGATCTAAAATTCAAGCATTGTCATTTAAACATGAACAAACGCCATTCCGTTAGTTCTCCTGCAACTTCTTCTTCTTCAGCGTTTTTCCCGTTTCGTAGCGGGCTCCGCTTTGTTGATTCTTTGGCGCCATATAGCCCTGTCGTGTGCTTGGACGGGGTGGATCCTAGCCAGCTTGACGTCGGCGTGCAGAGTGTCAACCCATCGCTTTTTAGGTCGTCCTTTTGGTTGCTTTCCTGGCACATCTACATCGAAACCAGGACTTTGCCTCCATCGGCACGAAGAACGTGACCAAACCATCGTAGACGCGCCTCAGGGAGTTTGTCGGCTGTCGCAGCTACCCCAAATCGCTGTCGTATGTCCTGGTTGCCTATGCGATCTAGATGAGTAGTGCCACCCATCCACCGCAGCATCCTCATCTCCATGATGCTGATTCGGCGTTCCATTTCCTTGGTGATAGGCCAACATTCAGCACCATAAAGGGCGACCGGGCTTACCACTGTTCAGTAGATCTTCAACTTGAGGCGGTCTGGGATGTCCTTGTCGCACAGCACACCAGTCAATGATCGCCACTTCAGCCACGCAGCGCTGACGCGTGCGACGATTTTATGAGCGAGACTACCGTCTGATGAAACTGTTGTACCGAGGTATTTGAACGTAGCGGGTCGCGGAAGATCCGCGACATTGACTTTGATAGTGCCGGAATCATGTTCATCAGTAGTTAGAAACATGGTCAACATTATTAATGTTGAAACGGAGACCGAACCGTGCCAGCCTGTTACTCCACGCTTGCGTCTGCCGTTCAAGTTCACCGTTGTCTTCGGATGCTAACATCACGTCGTCGGCATACAGTAGCGTCCAAGGCACTGGTCTGTGATGGTTCTTTGCAAGGGCTTTTATGACAACGATGAAAAGGAGCGGAGAGAGAGCTGAGGTTATGGGGAACTCTGTCGATGTGTCGGCAGGCGCCTGTACTTTACTTCTGTGATCGGCGTAAAGCATCTGCACCCACTTGAGAAGCTCATTAGGAATGCCTTGAAGTCGAAATGCTTACCAGATTACCTCGTGCGGAACGCGGTTAAAGGCCTTCTCGAGATCTGCGAAGGCTAGGTGTCACGGTCGTTTTCTTCTCACGATGCTTCTCGATCACGAGACGGGCAGTATGGATGGCATCAGTAGTGCCGCATGCAGATACAAAGCCGCACTGGTTGGGAGATAGTTGAACGATTTCGCAAATTCGGCGATGATGATCGAGATCGGGGTGGAGGTGCTTCGCTGCCAGTGCATGGGCACCTTGTTCTCTGCTGTGACCAGGTTGAAAAACTTTGCCAAGCATCCAGCGGAGCACCAACACTGTGACTTCAACACTTCCGCGGTCATATCATCTGGAACGGTCGCTTTGTCTGGCTTCATTCGATTCAGTGCAAACATGATCTCTTCGATGGTGATTGGCTGCATCGGTCCGAAGGTGGGCGGCAGTTCTGGAATGGGAGGAAGTACAAATTCTTCCGTGAAGACCTTCTCGAGGCTGCGTAGCCATCTTGCGATCCATCAGAAGGTGGCCTTGTTCGTTGTTGATGCCGTGAAACTTTTCGACATCGGCTGCTTGGCGCTGACGCGATTTCGCAAGTTGGTAGACGAAGTGCTCCCCGTCTTTCGAGTATAACTTTATACTGACTTCATCGTAATGAGCCGCTTTCGCAACCGCTACCACCTTCGCAGCCCTCTCCGCTTCCCTGTAACTGCTCCAGTTGTCCGCCGTTTTATTCTCGAGGAAGGGATAATACAAATGATTCTTTTCGCGGACTCTCGTTCTCACTTCCTCCGTCCAAAGCCAAGCCTTTCCTCCAGTCTTCCGTCGGTCAAGTGCAGAGTGCCGGTGGCAACTTGATGTTGGAGGTAACAGCTACATGTCTCTCCCTTAGTCTCCTCCATCTGATTTGGCCCGCATCGCTCGGCGCGCTTCTGATTTGATGGCTTTATTTTCATCGCACAGATTAGCGGTCGATGCTGCAGCGTGACTGTCTCTTAGGGCACGACTTTTGCGTCCGTAACAAGCTTACGGTCTCGGTATCTCACGAGAACGTAATCGGTGTCCTGGTGCTGCAACTGTGGAAGGAAACGAGGTGGGATGGTCGCTTTCGAAATTTCGTGTTCGCCATGACAAGATTGTGAGACTTGGCGTAATCGAAAAAGTCGTTGCGTATTCCGTATCCGAAGCCACCATGGCACCTGTAGCCGCCGTTCGTCACTCCTACATGCCCGTTCAGATCTCCCGCAATGGTGACCATGTCTTCTGGTGGTACTGCTGCGGTCTTCTCATCAGTCAGTGCCCAGAAGTCGTCCTTGACCAGATCCTTGCATCTGGTCTGCGGGGCATATGCCGAGAAGAAGTGAAAACACCGTTCTAGCGTGACAATGACAACCTTCATAAGATGGTCGTCAAAACGCTCCACGGCTTCTATGAAACCCTAGACCTTTCAGAGACGATGACGCCGACGCCATTTCTACTACCTGGGCTGCAATTGAAGATAATTTTGAAGCCGCACCCGATGTCCTTGGACTTGCTACCGGACCATCTCGTCTCACCGCGCACAGAACGATTCAACGGCGCTGCAGTGCTGCTGCTAATTCACATGAGCTGCCCGTCAACGTTCCTACGTTCAAAGTCGCAATACTCGTCTTGGCTGCGATGTGATCCCTATCCTTAACAACTCCCTTGCTTCCCCCCAATGCCGCCGTTCGCGAAGCATCGAGGACCCTCGCATATTATTTTCCTCCTTGAGTGAGCGTCGATTTCCACGTACGCCGCAGCCTTCTTCTCGAATCCATTGGGCGTCACAATCCATGTGATGTGACATGGGGTGTTCGTCAGCCGGCCTGTCACTACGGCCTGTCGCCAGCATTCGAATGACGTAGGAGAAGGATTCTCTCGTGGACAAAGGGCCTATTTGTTAGAGGTAGACCCTACTCGCCTCTCATGTGCTTCCTAGTAGGTAGAGTGCAAGCTTTTGGCCAAATCCGAACTGCAGGATACAGCCCACACAAAGCATTTGCACACACCCACGAGCGTGACTGCGTTCGCACTTGTATGCCGCCCGTATGAACTGAATCCAGCACTAACTAAGTAGAACTAAGGAGTCCATCTCCTAGATCTATCCGTGTCGCAGGGTGAGTGCATGACTACTATTGGTCCGCGGTAAACCCCCTATCCACCACCCAGGGTCGCGCCACGTAACTTCGCAGCAAATCGGCTGGTTCCCTCGAATGAGGGAGATCCGTGACGTTAGTCCTCCTACAACGGTGATGAAAAAGGTGCTTCCCGGAATCATTGCTATAGGTGATTGCCGCGGTAGTTATCGATACTCCCATTGGCACTTACATATACATATGTTAGAGGACAAGGTCTACACTGCCAGACACACATTAGGTATGTGAAAAAGTTTCCGCCCTTTTTTTAAACCAAAACTGAGTATTTATTGAAAAGGAAACAGAGCAGTTACAACAATCAAAGTATTGACCATCGTTGGCTGAAACCTTGCCCCGTCTTCCTGGGAGGAGACGAATGTCACGGCGGTAGAAAGCCTCATCCTTCGACTCGATCCATTCCTTCATCGATTTTTCGACATCTTGGATAGATTGGAAGCGCTGCTCGGAAAGCCAGTGGGACATCGACCGAAACAAACGGGGCACAGTCTGGTGAATAAGCCGCATGGGGTAGCCCATCCCAGCGAAGTGCTTCAAGCGTTTCCTTGACGGCTTTTGTGACATGTGCCAAAAAGGCACTGCTCCACATTGGAGCCCCAAAATTTTTAAAACAACTTTTCGCGTGGGGTGGGGGGGGGGGTATTTGAGGTGTTGAACAGGAATATCCTATCCATTTTGTACCGTAACTTCGTTTTTTGTACGGTTACGGTAGGATTACCAAATAGTACTTATTTGGCTGAAATTCGGCTTGATTATCGCTGCAAAACACAACGATGTTGATGCAATTCAAAACAATTGTGTACTGATTATGATTGACAGATGTCAAACCAACAAAACTAAGCAGCGTTTACATAGCATTTGCAGGGATAACTAACTATAATAACTACTTACCGCTAGAGGGTGGAAACTTTTTTACATACCTGATTTGTTAGGATTCATTCTCGAAATAAATCCTCAAGTATTCCAGGACGAAGAAAACAGGCCGAACACGTTTCGACAGCAGTTACATCGCGAGGTGAAAGCTTATTTCGTCGCCCCACGAGCTGCATTCACCCCGGAAAGGCTCTGTTTCGGGGTGATGAACTGGTCTCAAACCTAGGATGGCAGCTCAATCTGGGCGCAGGGCTGTGTTCCTATTGCGAACTTGGGTATGTGAATGCTTACCAAGCTCATCCAAAAATAGTCCCGAACGCGTACGCGCTTTGCGCGGCAGCGTTTGGGTGGACGTAACGGTCCTGCGGCGGACTTCCAGATCCGAGCCGCACCTGCACGCATCTCGTCTGACCGATTGCTGCACTGGGCCACGCTTTTTCCCGGGCCTCAGCAGGCCTGACGAGTCTCGCGTAGCTCGCCTTGTCTCCGCCGAAGCGGAGACACGACCAGACTTTGATGCTAAACCAGCGGCTTATATACATCTCCCAAAGGGCGTGTCGCCACGTGGCAAGGAGCGGGCAGAACACAGGTTGAACATCGCCACAGTTCATCGGGCAAGAAACGCAGCCGAAACACGAGGTGTGCTGCTCGTAGCGGTCGGAATGCAGCGGTTCTTCCCTATGCAGCAATGTCTGCCTTCCATTTCTTGGAAGTAGGGCTTCACAGGTTCTGCTGCGTTTGCCTTATCCAGATAGCTGAGACTGTGAACGAATCAGTCAGTAACATTGTGTGTCAGTTGTGGCCTAATCTTCAGGGGACTCCGGAGGTTGCTTATTTGTGCACGACTGTAGGCAATGACAATTTTAAACCTGGCTACTGGTTTTAGTTCAGAATAGCTTTTGAATCTCCTGATCATCTCCATATAACGTGTTTGTTTTCTTCACCAAGATTTGCGTACCAGTAAATCGCGCACTCCCCGCTCACAAATTAAATGTGAAGAAGAGCGAATTATTTCCTACTGTTTTATTTTTCGTTTCAGGCTTTGATATAGATGATAGATAATATGTCTCCAATTCGTATCGCTATGCTTGCAACTCAGCATTATGTTTTTGACTGGTCGACTGCCATTAGAGGTGACGACACATGTACAGGGTAGCCGAAAGGTATGGGCGTCACATAAAACGTCATCTTTCATTTTCTGGCTACATAACATGTCTCCAATTCGTATCGCTTATCTTTTTCATTACAGCAGCTATGAGACCACATGAAAAATTAATTTCCCAAGGAATTTCAAATGTTGCCTTCCTTGGCTTTGATACAGGCGTTCAACCTTGCCACCACAAAACTCCCTATGTGCCGCAGGTAGTCTTCGCCAATTTCTGAACATCACCACAGAGTTATCGCTATGCATGTCCTGGGTTAGTGCTATTCTTGTTCTCCATTGTTTCCTACACGGAACCTCTAACGGAGAAATCCGATGTGTTTAAGTCTCGAGTGCAGGAAAACCATTCATTTGAATCCCGGAGGACACCTCTCCTACATAGGCAATGGTGTTTCGCCGTCGTGAACTGGAGATTCCCCTTTTCTGAAGAATCGTGTTGGCATTTTTCAATACCCTTTGACGAGCATTTTTCCAAGAATCTCGTCTTGCTCAAAATTTGCCTCTTTTTTTTTCTCGATTTTTTAAATGAAAACCAGAGATGTCCTCTCATATGTGGTCATTCTTCCTCACACCATTACATCGCCCAACCACGTGACAACAACCTTGTGATGAGTTTCTTTCCGAGAAGAGTGTTGCACATTTCGCTCGACAAGTTGACCGTCTGTTCAGGTGTTGTGAATAATCCAAATAGGCAAAACTGCAGCGGAGCAATACCTGAAGTCATATTGAGAATAGAGAATACTGCCGAATTCTCCCGAGATTTAGACCGTCCATCTATTCCTGCGCTGTATCAAGAACAGTCTTCATACCTGGAATCAAGTGGCGTTCGCAACCATCTAACAGCCGAGGAGTTGCGGTATCAGGCTAGCAGTTGCTCCCGTTGGGGAAGAATTTCATGGCATATTAAAATTCCAAAACCACGACGAAACCAAAATTTTGGTGGCCACAAATTCAGTTCACTGCGCGAAGACATTCGGCAGGGGAGCGGTCACTCTCAGTATGGAAGACGTCGAAGGTTGAGGATATTAATTCTTTATGGAACTGAAAATGAGTTTTTACATCTTTGTTTCTGGAATATTTTTTATTCCAGGCAAAAATGCAGACTCCCAACCTACCAGATTAATATAATTATCATTTATAATTACCACTATAATATATTAACAATATAATTATTTATCATTCAGGACTACGAATTCATTGAAGAAGAGCTCCGCTCGAGCTACCATTCTCAAAACTACTTTTGTTATTCAATCGACCGGAAGGCAAGCAAGGACTTCCATTCAAGAATTAGAAAACTTGCTATCTGTATTCCAAACGTATTTGTTACCACTGGTAGGTCACTCGTATTGTTATTATTGTTATGCTCTCCTTGTTGCAGTTTTAAAGGCAAATGTATAGTGTTTAAATCGTCAAACACTGCTCTTATGGAGTTTGTTTCTAAGAGTACTTTTGTTTTGCAACAGAACAAAAATCTGAAACAATTTGAAAGGTGTGTTTTTTCAAGAGGAGTATGATATTGATTCTTCTGGGCACAACATGAACCATGCACACTATGCATGTATGCGCCTGCTCGTCGGGAAGCCAGGATGGGAATACGCCGTTCTTTTACAGGTTGGTTGAGCAGCTTCATATTTGGTTGCTTTGACCAGTTGTCAATGCTTGTAATCGTTTGCTGGCATATTTATCTGCAGTAGCAATATTTGTACACAAGAGCCAAATCTTCAATAGTGCTGGATCTGAGCTACTATTCAGTCCCAAACACGTATCAGAAACTTGCAGTGGAAGAGAAAGTGGAAGAAAAAAAACAGTTTTTGACAAGAGATCTGAGCAGGGTAAAGCCTCGTCTTGATGCATAACTAGACGATTGTGCAAAATCCAAGCAGGATCTGTGTCCATAAAAGCAGAGAACAGGACTGTTTGCTGGATGTTCGTTGCATTTGCTCGTTGAGAGAGCCAAGCCTCACATTCCGAGAGTCATAGTTGATCCATAGGTATGCCTATTTATGGACTTGCGAAGTCATTTTGTAGCGCTTTCACCCACAACCGGCGGTCGCGTTTGTTGTCTATATTGACGACAGGCCGTCGTCAAACATGGCGATCTGTGGTTGCTGTCGCCAGTGACGATTACGCACGGAGTATAGCGGAAAGCTAGCAATGGCAACACTTATGTACTTGTGAACTTGACTGATCAGTGCTTCAAACTTGCTGTTTGTTGCGGATCGCAGCATCCTTTCGTTTCTTGTTTGAGCTGTGGTGGTTGAGTGGACGAGGCACCTCACTCTGTCATCAGCGATGTCAGACCGAATTCAAAAAGAGCCACACCACCTGGTTGGGGGTCTGTTAGGCGGGCGCTTCTTCTCACGTGCGTACCACTCAATAACTACTTTGACCCGTCCTCCGTTGTTCCTTCTCATTACGTGCTTGGCACAATACTGCTTCCAACGATTCGGGTATTAACTTTGGTCCACGACTTTGGAGAGAGCGGATGTCCGAAAACGGTGCTCCCCAACATACCCGTTTACTTTTTTACTTCACTGAGATACGGATAGAGTTTGTCAGAAAATCGCAGCGCGACCACACATCTTGGGGTGGGTTCAAATCATAACAAACGCCTTGGGGTAAGTTCACATCATAACAATATTGATGCTACTTATAACCATGACAACAGGTATCCTCTCTAAGAGAGACCCGTAGTGCGCGGATTTTCCGATGATCAGACGTGAAAGTTTGTTCTGCGTCTTGCTATCCTTGCCCTCATCATTCGACGGTCAATTGATGAAAACGATTGACAATAGCAAATGTTGAGGCATAGACCATGTGCGAATGCGGAATGATGGATACGGTCAGCAACGATGAAAGCGAAGAGATTTAAACAGCGTTTCCAGGGTATCGCGGCGGGACTCTCCGCTAGCGCGCTCTCTTGAGCACTTCGGGCGAGACAGTGTTTACAACTATTTCACTTCGCTTAGCAACAGTGTACGGAGCAGAGTAGCCCCTCTGCTGGCGCTTTGTTGCTGAACCCAAATAATTGAGAGAGATTAGACTATGACAATCTCGAAGTAATGGACGAATGTCGTGGGGTCCCGTCGCGATAGGACTCGGCCGGGAAATTCGTTTGATGCATGCTTTGTTACAACCTCCAACCAATTATGACACACGCTTCAAGGGGATTATGCAGCCCTGGGATTCGCTTTTGTCGCTAAGAAGAGCAGTGCAATTGATCAAACTTCCTAGATATTTCTTAACTTTCTTCTATTATTCTCGAAATTTACAGGGAGTGCGGGTGCACTGATGACGGACAAGTGTGCCGGGGTCCCGCATTCAGAAGAAAGAAACACCAGCATAGGTGCCCATCGATTCAGAAAGGGTCCGCCGTGGCTCAACGGTGGGGAAACGTTAGGACATGGGTACACGGATGGAGAAAGGGTCCGCCCTGACCCAGTAGTGGGGAAACCACTAAGATACGGGTCCAAGGATGGAGACTATGTCCGCGAGGGGCACATTAGTTGAGAAAACACAGGATAGGGGTGCATGAATAAAGACTGGCTCTGCCCTGGTCCAATAGTGAGGGAAAACACCAGGATTCGGGTCCACGGATGGAGAAGGTCACCACCGTGGATCGCTATCTGAGAAAATGCCACGATTCGGGTTCACGGATGGAGAAAAGCTCTGCCGTGGCCCAGTATTCGGAAAAAAGCAGAGATACGGGTCCACAGATGGACACTGCGTCCGCAGGGGGCCCATTAGTTCGGAAAAGACCAGGATAGGGGTGCGCAAATAAAGAATTGGTCTGTCCCGGCCCAATAGTGGAGAAAACGCCAGGATACTTGTCACCGGATGGAAAGTGGGTCCGCCGTGGCCCAGTAGTGGGGAAAACGCGAGGTGCACATATGCCGGTAAAGTACGGATTCTGTCTCAGTCGACCACCTCTACTTCCTCTATGTATAGGAGAGCAGAGGCTCGTCAGCTGGACTGTCTCAATAACGTGAAGCTTAAATAATCTCAGACTAATGTTCTCACTGTTTACACTGAATAGTTCACAGGTACTGATGCCATCTGGAAGATATTTCCGTGGGTTGGGAGTGGCTGGTCATAACCTGGTCCATAGGTGTGGGAGGATAAAAGGATAAAGTGGTCGGCGTTAATCAATCCCGTCACGTGGGATGCGCTGCGCATTCGACTTCATCTGAGCATCGTAGAGGCGTTGAATGCGTATGTGCCCTATACAGTGACTTGCGGGGGCACCCAATGCACCAAGTCAGTGCTTCCATCATCCAGTCCTCTGGTACCAATTTACCGACCCCGGAGGGATGGAAGGCTTGGTTGGCCTCGGGGGGGGGGGGGGGACCATCAACCGAGTGCGTGCGCACTGCCTCTTACCACTGCGCCACACGCGCCCAGGTGTGGGAGAAATGTGACAAAAACAATAGGTAGTATCATTGCACCGGAAAATAGCTTTACGTGCAGAGGGGGGATTAGAAATTTGCAAGCAAGGCTAGGATGATAAGAAGACTGGAAGACGGACGTTGGCTTGTTGCGGTTCTGGAAAACGCCGAACACAAATAAAATATGGCAGTGAAGTCATAATCCAAATGACTCTACCAGATTTTTCGCCCCCGGGCCGGTGAAAAAAAGTCACTTCCATAACATCGCCTACATGACAAGCATTTTCAATGAATTTACGAGCATTAGTCATAGTCTTAATCACTGTTAATGAAGTGAGAGAAAAAAATTCAAGGAGCAGAGCTGCAGACTCCCTATGAATAATCATTATATATAATAGCGGGCAAGGCCTGTTTACATGTGTCAGTATGTAAAAGTATGTACTATGTAAGAATTAGCGCCCCTTCGGGACGCTAGGAAGTGGGGTGGGGCAGCCACTTGGGGCATGTGCAAAAGCTTCGCACTTGCCAAATTTCTAAAAAATTGATAAAGAAGCAGAATCAATCCTTAAATGGGTCCAAACATGAAGTCCTTCTAATGACTTGAGTATGAGTATGAGAAGTCCGTTCTCTATCGCACGGCGTATTCGTGCGTTTTCCTCACTACCGGGCAGCAGGAGCGCAGACGCGTTCTCCATCGGCGGAACTGTACCCTGCCAATCCCCACACTATTGGACCAAAGCGAAATAGTATCCGAGTGTTTTCCACACTACTGGGCCGGATCGGGCTTTCTTCCATCGGTGGACCCGTATCCTGGCGTTCCCCACACCACTAGGCCACGACAGGCCCTTTCTCCATCGGTGGACCCGTATCCTGGCGTCCCTCACTGGACCACGACAGG
>KN726739.1:24753-36547 GCA_000816745.1 Ancylostoma duodenale
ACTATCGTAAGAAATCGTGTACAGCACTGTGACCAGCAGCCCCTGGTAACTATTTTGCTATGAAAATCTCAAAAACGATCTTGAAAAGTAACAACGATTTTAAAAGAATTGCCGTTTTTAATTCCAAAGCAGCCATTACTATTCCAGTCAACTTTCCAGAATTCTTTGAGTTAATGCTCAAACCGATTTTGGGATCGGCCAAGAATAACATTGAGGGGAGAGTGGATCATTATATTTAGTGGCGATAAGCACGAAAATCATTTTCATTTTATTCAGTAGTCCAAGTGTAGCGTGACGTGTGTTCGTTACGGTAAGTATACGGTGTATGAAGATTCTATATTTCATAGAATCTTCCGTACATTTGCTCTTTTCAGCTGTTTCACTGCTTACGAATAGCATTGCGATGCCGCTAAAGTAGCGTTATGATAGCATTTTCCAAAAACATCGAATCGGGTGCTAAGTTTGGCAAGAAGATGACGGTGTCACCTCCTATCTCCTCGCTGGTGTCTTAGCTAAGTAGAGCACCAAAAAATTTTGTTAGCAAAACTCCAGAAAATTCTGTTAGATCAAAGGTACTATTACCGTAAGCATACAAAAACGACTTTACGATACCAATGAGCTCGGTGATCATGATTGGAGCGTTGAGCAATGTTCTAAAAGGTGTGCTTACAAAAAGAACGTCTTACTCATCTAAAGGGAAACAACATTTTGGTGGGCCATCTCCACCTTCTGCAAATAACATTATTGGTTTGTCGAATTTCACAAAGACAACAGTTCTAGAATTTTCTTCATTATTTATGAAAAACCTAGTTATTTCGTCATCACCAAAAAAAAAGAGCTTACGGACGTAAAGGGTACGATCTAGACCTCACAACCGTCGAGTTTTTTTTTCGAGAATCTCCAATCGTAAACTTGTGAGAACTGGAACGAATGCTCCTAAAGGACTCCTAATTGAATATTAAGATGATGTTGAGGATTCGAGCAGTCAAATTTCTTCTTATTGGATCTGTGCTTGCAACACTGTTAGCCTTGTACTCCTATCAAGAGGAAAACCTCTTCTACCATCCGTTGCTTGTTGGAGGTGAGAAATATATTTCAAGTATTCAATTATTTGTACAAGATAAACGTAACGTTTTAAACGGAAATACTATGCTTTCGAGGAGGTCTCTAGGAGAGAGTGTTATAGTCTTACGACAACCATAATTTTAAGTGGATTTCGACAGGTTGTACCTATATTTATGACGCACCCTGAACATCCATTTCTACAGAAAACTTCTCTGGAATTTCAAATTGCAAAACCTAATTAGTAGTAGAAGTGTTGAAGGTCGAACATATCCACGTTGCAGGTCACCATCAAGTTCATAAGAAGGGCCACGTGGGATCACTATTCAAGAAGCTGAGAAAACGTTTCGCAAAGCTTCAAAAAGTGCTAGATGAGCACGTGAAAAAACAGAAGCTCATGCGACCAATCACGCACACCTCCAATTCGTGCATCTTGGACAAGCACGAACAGGTGTTTTTATTTGAAAAAATGAAATGTGGAGTCGAACATTGCATTATACTGAGCCACTAATATGCCCTACTCTTTCAACATGTCAAAAAAAGTCGAGGGTTTTCAGCCATCGTATCGCCCGTTGAGAAGGTTAGAGACAGCTCATGTCGACTGTGGCCGTGTACTGAATGGTGATAAGGTAACTGTACTTGCTTGCAGCGCATGTGATGTCCTAACCAGAGTTATTTCAAGGATTACATTGCGTCCATTGCAAAGAACAGACCTGTGTTAATTCATAAAAATGAAGAGCGCAGCTGTGAGATGATCAGACACAGTATTGTACCACCAACACAAATGAAGAAAATGATGTTTGGAGTCGCCTTTGCTAGAGTCGTATACAGGGTAAGTATTTTTCACTCTAATTCGTTTAAAAAAACAATCTGTATATACAATCAGTAATTTTAAATCTAACCAAAATGGAAATGCGAGAGTGATGTGTTTGCCAGTCCTAAGTCGTTGCTCATACGTTGTATTTTGAAGTCCATGTGAGAATAGACCCTACACTGTATATTGAGGTCCAGATGAAAAGAGGGAAAAGACTAGGACTGTTCAGGTTATTCAAGATATTCAAGTTGCTCACAAATTCCTTGCTTAGAGGAGTGTGTTTGCTATTCAATGTATACCATTCGGCCCGTATTCCTGGTGACGGAGTAAGCGTGCGCAGTCTCATACCAATAAATTCCTTTCAGATCTTTTCAACAACTAAACCTTGAAGATTGAATTCCACTGGGACTTATTTTGAGTTATCGTTATGGATGCAATCTAGAGAATGGTATAGATCGTAAAGAGGGCAAATTTTTATAAAATTCCAGGATTACGAACTGATAGAAGACGAACTGAGGTCCAGCTATCACCCCCAAAATTTCTTCTGCTATTCAATCGATCAGAAGGCAGATAAAGAGTTTCATTCAAGAATGAGGAAACTCGCAAGTTGTTTCCCAAATGTGGTCATAAGCCCAGGTAAACTCTGAAGGACCTCATCCTTGAGCATCCACCATACTCATTGATGCTCAACACTCAGATGAGTACAATCTCGACGAAGCCGGCCACTTTATGAATCACGCACATCATAGCTGCATGCAACTTCTGGTACAGAAGCAAGGATGGGAATACATTCTACTTCTGCAGGTAGGTGGTTTTATTTGCGTTGAATAAAATAATTCGAAAGCTCAAAGCAGCCCTGCTCAAAGAGAGATCAGTACTGGAATGCAGCCATTTTCCTTCTGACTTAAGTCTTTGATAGGTTCCCTACTGTTGGCTCAAAATGTCGCATATTTATGTGAAGTTCGACAAACCTTGAAATTTTTAGCAGCTAACGTAAGAGCAATGGACAGCTCTTTTTAGATGACTATTGAAGGGTAACAAGCAAGGTTGTTGGCGTTAGTAAATGATGGACCATGCACTGGATTTCGACCCAGAATTGTAGAGCCTCAAATGTGCATGCTCACTGCAAATAGATTTTTGCTCTCTTATTTACAAATTAGCGCTTCATGCCCGAAACAAATCCGACCACTAGATCGAACGCAAAGCCGTGTGAGCGGCAGCCAAGCCTCTTGCAACTGCGCTTCATGTACCACTAACCTGCTATTGAAATGCAAAAAAATCGAGTGACATCACTATAGCTGTAAAAAAGAACTTCGCAGAACCACGATGTAATCATCAAGTCACCGTATGAGATGGTCGAAATATACAAGTTATTGGAAGGCGCGAACGATATTGAGATATCTCCGTGTCCTGAAGACCGCTTGGATCAAAGCAGACAATGGGATGCTCGTTCCTTGAATCTTTTCAGAGATGGTAATTTTTGTGCGGTATTGATTATTGCATTGTATGAATTATTTTTTTTCAAACCTCAAACACAGATTGTAGAGTCGGCTATGACACCGAAGCAATTAAGTGCACAGTTAACATTCGCTAAAGGTGCTGCTCAAGCCTCCCTTTCTCGTCCGGCAGTGGAATGGTTGGTGAATACAGCTAACCTCACAAATCTGATGAACCAACTCAACGAGAAGGTAGCATGCATCCTCCAATGGGGACGTGCAGAAATTAATATACTCTGCAGCAATTTGGAGTCGATGAAATTTTAATGGAGTCATTGCAAGTTAGTGATGATCTTGACATGCCGGGTCGGTTCACTTCCGAATGCTTGATGCGCGGTTTGAACACACCCTTCATCAGCAGGTCAGATATTTCTTGCCTCAGTTGTAAGTTTTAGATGTCTCGTCAGTTTTGTGCATCTGGTTGAAATTGGCTGGTCGATAGACGTATAGAAGCAGAATGGTTCGCATGTAATAAGTTCGGTTTTTTAGAATGTCGATATGGGAGTACGATGACGCGTACAGATGCAGATCAAAGTATTCGCGGAAATCCATATGCATTCTTGGAATAGAAGATCTGCAGACTCTTTCGCAATACCCGCACCTAATGGCTAATAAGGTATAAAGATAGGCAACTATGGAATCCTCTTTGATACTTACCTTTTCCACCTGTGTTGCAAGAATTTTCTCACTTTCAAAATGTGTACAAAAACACAATGAAATTTTGATTTCGCGCAAAGAGCTAGTCAGGCTGGCATTGGTACCTCTTTTTTCAAAGGAAAAGGTCAAAAATATCATTTACAGATGCTGCCGGAATTTGACTACTCCATCGTGGAATGCGTTCATGAAATGATTTTCAATCGCACATTCCTTGACCAGGTGGATCATGCGTTGGATTCAAGCTACTATTCAAACATGGTCAATGTTAGTCAATTCTTTAAGTTTTTGCAAAATTACGGAAGAAAAGACTGTGAACTCTTTTAAGGTGAAGTTCAACAGAAATCGGAAACGCCCAGATGCAAATTACAAACTAGAGTGTGAATGAGAAAGGCACTCCATGAAGAAAAGTAATAGATCGCTCTAATCGATTGAGAGAAGCAACAGTCAGACTCAGAAGTTGAGAATTCCACGGATCTCATGCCACAGGCCAGTATTGAATGTTCTTGAGGTCAGCTTTACCCAGGAGAAATGTGAGAGCCATACTTTGGTAGTAAAGACTATGTACATTCTTTCAACCTGTTCAGTTGTGTGTATCCCCTATATCCCTCATACAATAATTCGCCACCAAATTAACTATTTCGTTCGTTGTCATTGAAGTAAAACTGTAACACTCATGTATTTTTATCTTCTCATGATGTGATGATTCATGATTTTCCATCCTCTTTTTGTCTTTCTCATATTGCTGGGAACAGAATAGCACTAGTGAATGACTACTAATTGATTACCTATGTTAATTAATATATTAATATTGATTGACTAGCGGTGAATCTTCTGCAGAACACGTTGAATGCCAATATGATCACTGGCAAGGCAACATAATTTAGTGAAAGGTTATTGGAAGCCTTGTTCAGTTGTAAATGATTCAACAGTTCGTTTGGTGTGCTTATTTCTTTGCCAAGTTGCCAAAGAGAAGCGTATTATAATTATTACAGTTCGAATGTTTTCCCGTTTTGAAACCTTGGCACAAAGTATTCTGTGTGTAATTGTTGGTGAGTACTAGGTATTTCAGGTAGAACGTTATTACGACCTGACGTTAAGCCTTCTGTTAGTAATTTGTCCTCGGAGGCTTGGAGGTTGGTAGGAGAAAGTTGGCACCTATCCCGCCAAGCGACTCTCCACTCGGTGCTAAAATCTTCGTTATACCACAGAATACTCGGAATTCCAAAAATTGAAACCATATTTCATCTCGACTGCGATTCCTAAAACGTCGGGGTGCTATTTGAGTGCTGTTCGAGTACTGCTAGATTGCTATTCGTTCCCTGCTGAATTGCTATTCCATCCTCACGCGTAAAGCGAATGGCAATCAAGGTCGAAAAAAAAATAAAAGCCGACCATCACAAAAGTAGTAAGACGACCAGCCCACTTCCCAGAACTGAACCCGAAAGGACATGCGACACAAACTGCAGCAATACTTGAATCGTCCATGTCTATGCGCGGCAATTCTCACTCTTTTTAGTTCGTCAGACTAGTGCGGTAACACCAGCAGTACCGGCGGATCAGGTGATGAGCTAGTCTTTTGCAACGTGCTGTTTCTGCATTCTGTGCTTTTATCAATATCAAGATACCAGCTCATGATGGGTATGTAGATGGTTTGCGGGCTAGGCACCGGATATCCCATGTCAACTATTTGATGGCCTTCAGAATGCGATCAAGTTCCACTTAAAAATCGTATAGACACAACAACTGAACGCAATAATTGTAGTCTATCTAATTACTGCATAGCTATCAAGCTTTTTTTGTGCCTGCTTTTCTCTTTTCGAAAGTGACGTTCTGTATCCCATTTTCACTGAAGGAATTTTATGATCTTGTTCGCCTCAGATCTACTGTGCTCCATAGCTTCGAAGAAGTAGGTACCATAAAGCTAATCAATTTAGGATTTGATTTTTGTTGTGCGTAATTCAATAAAGAGTTATTATATGTCAGCGGGTGTGTCTCTTCACACAAAATAGAGCGGGGCCAACTTGTCTTTATTCATCTTCGAGTTTGCATTCATCAACTTATAGCGAAGTAGCGCATGAAGAGGAACAAGTCTACACTTAAATCCTCAAAAGGGTTTGAATGCCCGTGGCACGCTGACTCACCCCGTTTTCAAATCATTACGGTGTTCACTGTCACGTGAAAGCTTTGCGCTCTGCCTCTAGAAGCGTGTCGGAACATGGAAAAACCATGCAGTGTAGGCATATATCACCTCTAATGGGCTCCGGTTCCATTGCGTAGTTCGGTCTGCAACGCTGAACTATCGTGTGCACGATCTATCAACTGATTCAGTGAGGACCCAACGTCACTTTCGAGCATTTAGGTGATTACACAAGAACGAATACCATCCAATTTATAGATGTTCGAGCCGCGATTCTTCAGACTGCTGGAATCAATGGGGGGGGGGGTAATAGAGTACGTGGCGCACTTCACCGCTTCGCGGCGCTCTGTCTCGGAACCGTGCGCCACGTTACCTCCTGACTAGGTAAACTCCGAGAAAATCGCTGTCATCCGCCGCGCTTCTCGGATAACAGTGAATTTCTGCGAATCTACTTCTTTGTTTTGTGGAAAGGTTGGGGGTAGGAATTCTTTAACTACAATTTAATTGTTTAATATCTTCTTCTTCTATTCTCTTTATTCTTTAACTTTAACAATACAAATTCCAAATGATTCGCCCCCTTAAGTGACTCTATTATTTGACGGTGGTGCTTTTTAATACTATTTCCATCGTAAATAATCAGTTTCCTCATTCTTTTTCATGGGAAAGGGAAGTAGTCGCTCGATTTGCTCTTTTTGAAAGTTTATTGAGGAAAGGTGTGGGCGCGAAACCCTTCTCGGACCTCTCTCCTTTGGTCTCTACTGGTGTCCAGGGCGAAAAAAAGGTGCAGAGGAAGCGGCTACAAAACGACATATTTCCTAGGTCCTAGGCCTTTCCTAGACATTTCAAAAAGTTTCACAAAAGAAATAGTTAACTATTCTTGATATGCGGAGACTCTGTTCTTATTTTTCCTTTATTAAGATTAGCTTTCGGCAATTAATGCCTTCGTCAGACCTTAATATTTCAGAAACAATGCAACATCATCACAGGCAAACAACAAAAAAAAAGAGCGACACACCGTATGGAAAGACGACGATGAATGATTTTAAGCCCAACGATGTGCCGATCTATACATACTGAAGATGCAGAGCATGAGTGACGAGAAGGGAATAGATCTTACTCCTCTGGTGGGTGGCAGTTACAGAGTGAGCGAGTGACCTAGAGCCAGGGGACTTATATTGCCAAAGGAATCAAGTGATTAGTCGTAACACTTCTCTTAACTCCTCTCTCGTATTCATCTCCGGCTCATGTCTTCTTATCTCCCTTGCCTCCATTATTTTCTTTCAAGCGTCCTAGTTAAGTGGCGGTGGAGGACTCGAACCGTGAATGCTGGTGGTGGTTCATGCGTGTGTTTCAGAGATCGATGCCTCGAAAAACTCTCACTAGGATAGGAGGCAGGGTTAGCCAAAGCTCTTCGGTGTTCATCTAATCTTCTGCAAAGAGGTCTCATTGTCTCGCCGATGTATTCCTCGCCACATCCAACACAGTTGATCATATAGACTGTGCCTCGAAGACCGCAAATTTTCTCCTCAGTACAGTATCGGCAATTTTCTTTAAGGCATCTCTTTTCGTGAATGCGCGTAGATGTGAGCAGGTCTTCCAACGTGGATGGCGGGCGGAACATGAGACGAATGGGCAGCCGAGACTCCTTAACTGCTTCATTTACTTTTCGAGCTGAGGCATCCCTCACATATGGAAGGACAAGTGGAAGCCCATCCATAGTTGAGTGTGGGAACCAAGTTTTAGGAAGATCCAAACGGTAGCCATTTTCTTCGATTATGCGACTGACACGATTTTCTACATCGGGATTCGTTGTCGTGCACAGTCTTTCTTTCGTCGTCAAGAAATTCCGCACGATGTTCGCTTTCACAAAAATGGGGTGGGCACTTCTGGAGTGCACCAGGATGTTACGTGAGGCAGATTTCTTATACCATAGGGATTCAATATGACCGTCAACTATCTTGATTTTCGTGTTGAAAGGAAGAAAACCTTCTCCACCAGGTTTCTCTATCGTGAAGGATATGTTGGCGTCAATCGCGTTCAGTCTTTCCAGTGTTCTTTCAACCTCATTTTCGTTAGCCCCACAAATGCGTTATCAACGTAGCGCTTGTACAGCAGAATATCCGACGTCAGAGTTATGCGTTCGATGTGATCCGTGAAAACGATTGCCAACAACGGTGCATTTCGTTTTCCCATCGCTAGTCCTCGCCTCTGCTCGTACATTCTGTTGTTGAAACAGAATATGTTGCAACTGAGCGTAGCGCTTAGCATGACTCCGATGTCGTTTGCATTGAAGCCCATGCTGGGAATTTGGCTTTGGTGCTGCTGGTATAGTGAAATGACGGCGTCCACGGCGATATTGTTGTTAACGTTGGTGTACAAGGACGCAACGTCAAAACTTGTATAGTGAGCCGTTGTTGGTATCTGGCACTGAGATAACGAGGCTAGAAATGATTCTACGTTCACAACATGAGCCCCAACAAAATGTAGTGGCGATAAAACTTTCACAAGCAACCAACTTAGTTTATCAGATGGACCTCCGCAAGATGAAATTATTGGACGAATTTTGATCGCATCTGGAGGTATCTCAATCAAATCACTTGCTGGAGAAATTTTGTGCGTCTTCACCACACTGTAAAACGTAGGAACCATCGGATGCGAATCCAAGAGTTGTTTTGCAACGTGTGAGCCCAGCCTTGGTTTCACAACAGTTGTTATCGCCTGTTTCACTTCATCACATGCCTTGTTGAATGCATCCATGGTAGTTTCGTAGTATGTCGAGGAATCGGAGAGTATTCTTTTGGTGATGTTTTTGTCCATCGACTGTGGCATGACTACGAAGGAGCCGCATTTGTCTCCAACCGTGTATCTTAGCCTATTCTTGGAACGGAGAAGCCTTGTGATGCCCCTCTGTTCACTTGGTGTTAGATTAGAGTGATAGGCTTGTGTTGCTTCGCTTGAATATATTCGCTGTATGGCAATCTCTAGACTAGCTAATCTTGCATCAACTTCAGAAGCTGGTCTTGGAAGCTTGATTCCTCTCGCTGGGAATGGCATAGAGGAAATAATAGTTGATTGTCGGTCTAGTACTGTCGGCCCAGTTTGCAACCTCCAACGCAATAGCTGGGCAAATTGATTAAGCCCACGGAGAGCTCTGTCAACGGTGGAACTGTCAGCTCTTGGAGATACAGCGAAAGAAGGACCGAGACTTAGTGCTGCTGCCATATCATTATCGATTTCGTTTGTGTCAATGGCAGTGTACCGACTGGGAGGAACAGCATTCATTTTGATCAAATTCGATCGAGCATGTGATTGGAGTTCTGCTCGTAAATGTTCGAACTTCCTCGCAAGACGAGTGCGTTCCTGGCAACGTAAGCGAGCGCAGTTATTCTGGTTGAAAGAAGAAATGCGTCTCCAAACACTTGGATCAAGGTAAGACTGCAGCTCTGCCTTCGTGTTCACGATCGAAAGTATGGAATTATTTCTGCGACGACGGCGATCTGCTACAGCGGCTTCCAGTAGAGCAGTTTTCAAATTTGTGATTCCACGTTGGACCGCGTAGTTCTGCTGATACGGGAGACAGGAGAAACGCTTAGCGACAAAGACAGGGAACACATGATGTTTTTTTACATATCAATAAGAAATCAAGTGATTCATCATAAACCACTGCATGTTGATGAGAAGCAACGTACTTGAGTAAGACAGAGAACATTTCCTGGCAAATATGATCTGTTTTGGTTTTGCAGGTTCTTGATATAATCCAATATAGTTCTGTCTCTGAGCCTCATTTTCAGTTAACTATTCTTGATATGCGGAGACTCTGTTCTTATTTTTCCTTTATTACGATTAGCTTTCGGCAATTAATGCCTTCGTCAGATTTTAATATTTCAAAAACAATGCAACATCATCACAGGCAAACAACAAAAAGAGCGACACACCGTATGGAAAGACGACGATGAATGATTTTAAGCCCAACGATGTGCCGATCTATACATACAAATCTTACTGAAGATACAGAGCATGAGTGACGAGAAAGGAATAGATCTTACTCCTCTGGTGGGTGGCAGTTACAGAGTGAGCGAGTGACCTAGAGCCAGGGGACTTATATTGTCAAAGGAATCAAGTGATTAGTCGTAACACTTCTCTCAACTCCTCTCTCGTATTCATCTCCGGCTCATGTCTTCTTATCTCCCTTGCCTCCATTATTTTTACATTACAAAAGAAATAGTGGTGAGACCTTGTAATCAGCGGATGAACACCAAAACTTCCCATACGAGATCTTCTTAATTTAGAACGCATGCGACTGCTTTGTTACCATAGCTTTTGCGCGAATGATGCTGCATGAGAAAAAGTGCTTCCAAAGGGATGACTGGTGATGCAATCAAGGAGATTAAAGTTGCTTGAGTTTCAGCTCTTCACTTCTGTTCACCTGGGCTACAGACGTGTTTGCGATTGAGCCTCAGTAACCACAGGCTCTTTCCACCCGGGTTTTCATTCCCAATTAATTGCGAAACAATCTTTCCAGTAGGAATGTGGAACCCTCTTCAATCTTCCCTTGTCTTTTTTCTGCCAATCTCCACCCTCAACAGCGAGAATTCCATACCAAAACGAAAAGAAAATCAGCACTCACTCAACACCCTCAGGGATGAGTCATCTGGAGACTGACAGTTTCGCAATGCTTGGCTAGCGCTTTATCATAAGGGATACGCAGCCAAACCTTGCAGAAACGATCATTCCGATATTATTCTTTTTTAGCACCGAGACAGTCCAGAGCACAGGTTCGAAGAAACACTAGTTACAGAGAACTCCAACTATGCAGGCTCGCAGAAGACTCCCCCGCGGCGTGGCTGCACTGTGCAGGTAGTAAGAACTGATCATGGAGTGCGGAGACTGCCACATTGCATTGGAACGTCCAACGTCATATGGGTTTACACTGCTGGAAGTCTCTGAATAGGTGGAACCATGGACAAACAAATGAGAAAGAGAGCAAAAACACGAAACTAGGTAGGTTCAGGTGACCTCTTCAGGTAGGTTGCAGGAATGTTTTCTGGTATCTTAGTCTAGGTAGAGGAACTTTGTCCCTCTACAGTTGCGAAGCAGCCCTTTCTGATGCAGCGCCGCACTCTAGCAAAAGAGAGCATACTGGAAGAAGAAATAAGGAATTTTCCGGTGTCTTCAAGCGCTAAATGTCTTCTAACATGTAAACAGGTTCAGGCGCACTGCTCTTTTTCACGTGCAAATCTCTATGAGTTAACGAATTACCAGGAAAGGAAGAGGAAAGGACGCATGTACCATACATGCGCAACTTTAATTTAGCTTGAAATGGATGTCTCACACATCTTTTCCTCATTTGTTTTGCTCATTTGGTCTCTGATCAGCTCCATGGAAAGGGCAATGTTCCGCGGCATGCACAGCTCATCCATTTCTGGTTTCTCACAGTGCACTGTTATCACTGCAAACCGGCCTATGCAACATAAAGTGAAACTACTGACTTTCATGCGCATTCACCATTTTATACGCGACTCCATTCCACTATTTTGACATCATTCCACACTACTCACTTATTTTACACCAGTCTGTCCGTCCGGCTGACGCCGGACTTCCAGACTTCTTCCAATGCTCGCTTCGCTC
>KN726740.1:5672-36329 GCA_000816745.1 Ancylostoma duodenale
GATTATTTTCGTTTAAAAATCTCAAAAATGATTCTGGTGTGGTACGAAGCTTTTGAGGAAAGAGATTAAAGCCATGGAGCATAAACGAGTGACCAAGTTACAACACCAATTTTTGAAAGCTGTATTACTGTACTAATTTTTCAGTCGTATGCACAGGAATATAGACTATCCAATAACAAGAAATTTTCTTGACAAACCTTATGATAAAGCATGACCGCCTGGTGCGTGTAACCAGGAATATCCTCGAAGTATCGGGCAGCCTCAACGATTTCGCTGCCACCTGCCATCAGGCAGAGGTTCGCGAGCAGATCGCGCATGTCATGTTCCTGAAATTCTTATTAAAATTGTTCAAGATCAGGATACTGGAAAAATTGCGAAAATCTCACCTTAACCAGTCTGATTGCACTATTATAGGCATGTGCCTTAGTGTAGAAATCAACTGCCTTGGAGAAGTTCCCTTCGGCTTCATAGATTCGAGCAAGGTGATAGCATGCGGCTCTGTCCTTCGATTCCAGTGCCAAGTGTGAGGCCTGTTAGACAGGCTGTTCTCCAGGAATTGTTATAGTCCTTCAAAATTATCTTACTCACCTCTTCGAGTTTTCCTTGTGTACACTTTATTCTTACTTGGGAGAGGTTGTCTTTGGCAGCATTGTAGAACATCATTGCACCATCCAACTCTCCAATACTTTCTAAGTATCGGGCCCACCACGCATGAAGCTCCCTAAGGTTCAGAGACTGCATGTCAACTACGAACAACTGTCGGAGTATCTTAGAAAAGTTTACGGTTCCTTCTTCCTCCTCACATAGGCTTCTAGAATTTTTGGACTATCTGCGAACATTCTCGGGACCTCGAAATGGTGCGTCTCCGACTTCTCAAAGCTACAGAAAGCAAAGATTAGAAGTCAAATTTACGCCTCCACAATAAGAAAAAAACAGCATACTTTTCAATGGCCGGCTCCAGTGCTCCAGCTCTTTCCAGGTATTTCGCGTAGTTGTAGTGAGTATTTCTTAGATGGATGCGGTCGTAACGAGATGCAACTTCGAAGGCCTGCAAATGCTCTTTTCAAATGCTTTACAGCACATTGTCTGCAGTACCTGGTTCCACGAGTTCTGAGCCTGATGGATTTTGTTGACCATATCGTATCGTCCCGCATTCATGTACATTGCCTCGGCGTCGTCCTAGATTTACTTACTACATAGTTTCATTCAGTTGGTTAGGAACAATAGGAAAGCGCAGTACAGTGGACGCGCTAGCATGTGCCGCATCATGTTTGGGCAGGTCTGGACAGGGAATGGGAGGATTGATAACGAATGAGAAAGGTGAAATCAATGGGATGTGAGGATGAACAGACAAGCAGAGAGTTGTAGGTGGGTGCGACGCGTGCGAGCGGGTCCACTCCACTGAAGTCTCCACAGAATAAAAAGAAGAAATGTATTTCCATTATTAATTACTCCTATTTTTCTTATATTTATTACAGCTTACTTTACAGCAATGAACCAATCGTAAAAAGCTCATTCAGTGTACATGTATAAAGGGAGCGCCCCACCTCAGAACTGTTTCTCCGATTTACATAAGGAGAGAATCACCAGGAACTGCTGATCACAACGGTATACGTGATTCCTTGTAAAATTGCCGAAAACCCCGTTTCCGAACCACAACTTGTGTGAAGCTTACGGGCGGGAGCAAGGCGGAACGATGGCGTTTCCGTATCTTGCACATTCCTTTGATGGCCACATATGAAGCGTACCTCATTCCTATTCGGGAATGGATAATTAGGAGTACCTCATTCCTATTCGGGAATGAATAATTAGGAATTCTTATGAAGAGTACGGATCCCCTCAGAAGGTGCGCTTTCCAGGGCAGCATTATCCAGAAACCTCGTTCTCCCGTTTTGGCCCCGACCCTGACTCCGCCCAGAGGCTCCCCAACAAAAAAAGGATTTTTCGACAGCCTTGCACGGAATCTCGTTTATCACTGTGATCAGCAGCTTCTGGGGATTCTTTCCATGCAAAACTCTCAAGTGATTCTTAGATGGGATAGTGACCTTGAATAGCGAAAAGAAAAGGAACGAAGTTCTATCCAGAGGAAACTGCTGTCACTTACCAGCATTCCAAGCTCTACGGCCAAAACTGCACATTGTATAGCTTCGCTTTCTCCAGCTTCCTGCGCCTTTCGAAGAGCCCTTGCACCTCGGATGTTCTTCATGTTCCCAAGGCAGACGGCTGCTACATCCAAGCGACGCGTCTTCACACTCATCGACGCCATGTGTTCCCATACACTTTCACTGAAACACAACGTAATACTCCTCTCGAATGAATTTTTTTTTCGACTTTCATGAATAAGTGAGCAAATTTGTGCTTCCCAATGACTTTCTTTTTTGCAAGTCATAGCTAACCACGTTGCTGCCCCACACCATCAAGGCAGGCTCTGTACCTCTATATTGACCCATTGCGGACCGACCCTATTTTTGCATGGGTGGCCAATTAATGTTTTAGCTACTATCAGGTCAATGTGATTCGTTGTTTTTTTCTAATTAGTAATGTAGTCCTGGAAAAGGCGCATCGGAAAAAGTGCAGTTTTTCAACATAAAAGCATAACGTGGTGTACTATGTCCACCACATGCCCAAAATGGGACGAAAGGACGTGATGCACCATATGCATCACCTGGTAAACAAAGGGTTAACCAGATGCATTTTCTATTGACCCTTTGCAATTATCTACCTCCAACCACAATGAACGCCATTCATACCTCCCTTCTCCTTCTGAAAACGGTATCACTTCTCTAACTCAACCACATATACTGCATGCATGCTGGATGTACCTGTATCATGAATAAGCACCAACCTCTTGATGAACCGAATTGCCTTGAAAGCCTCATCCATCTGTCCAATACTTAGATAATAACAGAAGTCCATCATGCCCTTTCTTGTCGCTTCATCGCAGTTTTCGACACCGGAGAACTCACGAAGGGAGCGAGCGATCAAGAAGCGACCTATTGACTTTTCTCCTCTAACCTCCTCCTCATCAAACTCCATCTGCAAGCAATTTGTACATTCCTCTCAACCTCCTTTTGGAGCTTTCCAGGCTGTTCTCCTCACCTTTTTCGTGAAATAGAGATGAGGAACGTGAACGCCAATTAAGGCATCTGAAGCAGAGGATTTGCGCGCAAGATCTTGCAGTTGAATTCCATGGTCGGAAGTTACGAACATCGTTAAAATCATGTCGTCAACCTGAAGGAGTAACGATACGGGACAACACTTCCTAAATATGTCATGGAAACTTCTGAAAAAGCACAGAACGAGTCCAGGGCATTTCAGTCGAAAAAATTTGGCTAAATTCTGTTACCTCTGCCAATCTCCAAAGAAAGAAAAAACGATTGGCCAGACATTGCCTAGTGGGTTATTTGATGTGAAAAAAACGTACAACAGTACATTTTACACTTTTGCAGGAACACTCTTGGTTCCTTCCCATGGTCACAACTAAAGCACTGGTGGAATCAAGAAGGAAGTTTTGTCAATCACTGAGGTGTTTATCTATCAGGTATTCCAGGCAAAGGTTGTGGGTTACTTGTGGGTTACTTCATATTTTGATTTAAAAAAATTATCTACATTAGAAATTCCGAGATGCATTACAATTTTCGTGCTAAAATAAGCCCTTTTTTTCCAATTCCTTCCAGAACTCCTTCGAAAACATTTTTCTTTAAATTTTGGGTCAATGTTATCCCTTCATCCGTTTGATTTCTCTGGTCTTCTCTATGGCAGAACTCTCCATGTAATGGGAAAATTGTTAAAACTAAACCTCATTGGGTGAATATTAGTAACGAATGCCTTTCACGCACGAAAACTTCGTTCAGAACTCTCTTACCATGTGCTGTGAGGAAGCTTGGGCGTGGCAGACGAGAAAGCGATCATCTGTCTCATCCCAGAAGATGAACCCCGGCTCGTGGAGAGGCAGGCGGAAACGAGTCTGTTCCCGTTCCATCTTTCTTAAACACATCTGTTGTGGGCCGCATTTTCGGATATGCATTATAATTAGGACCATGCATTGTAGCGAAATAAAACAAAGAAAGAAAATAACGTAATAAAATAATACATAGAAGATGAATATTCACTTTCAAATGAGTCGAAAACTCGAATAATCGAAGATTAGTACTCTTTAGTGCTGGACAAGGTGGGAATGATGGGGTTCCCTTTCCGGATATATGGATTCTCGGATTTCTTCGAAGTCGTACATTTACCCGAAATTCTCTTCCAGTGGTACGCTTTATAGTTTAAATGCATTGTGGAATATAGCAAAAGCATCAAGACAAACCTAGCCGCCGCAGTGATCGGTCGTCCTTGCGAGCTAGCCAACTCTGCCTCCGCCTCGTACTGCTGCTGATCAGTCATTCCAAGAGTGAATGAGAAGTACGCGATGAGATCCGCTTCTGCATCCCACACCAGTAAGCGATCGCCACATTTAGTAGGTGTCTACAAATCCTTTGGATCATTTCAACAAAAGGAGCAACAGTAATCTCTATAAAAGGATACTAACAGCGAAGTAGGTGCATGCCACACGATTGCCAGAAATGTTCACTTTCATGGATGAAAATCGATGAAACTCATCTAATGCTTCCACCACATACTTCGAATGGTACTCTTGCCGTGCTTCTCTGCAAAATTTAGATTCCATTAGCAGAAATATGAATCGATAACACTGGATGCTTCCAACTTGCTGCTCAGACTGTAGATTCTAATGAAACCAGCCGCCGTTGCCACTGCTAGCCAATTTCGACTTGAATGAATTAGGACTGGATCACCTTCCATTTCAGGAAGAGAGAGAATCTGGCGAATGGTTCCCTGAAAACGAACGTATTATTTAACAGCATCCACGCTTTACTAATTGTACGCGTAATTTTTGCTTGTTTCCCAAGCAGACTACAACAAATATCATCCATAGACAGGTAGATTGTCGAAAAGAGAAGTGTCTGAGTGGTGATGCCGTCTGTATTCTCCCTCACTCGAGGCTTTACGAGAAGTTACAAAGATGAACAGAACACATTAATAGTTCCTCCAGTTCTTGCCCCCCCCCCTCGCGTACCACCTAGAAAATAAAATTACTTTGTTAATGAGATGAAAATTTCATGTCCGTTTATTTGTACTTCTTTCAAACTGTTTTCATTATCATTCTTTCAAAAATATCTACTACTGCCATCCTCACTCTGTCACTGTCAAGGATACCAATCTTTCTTTTCGTGTCCCACTTCGCCCTCTCCCCCACTCAGCCTATCCAAACTTCTTCTACACCTGTGCTCCAATCAACGCAACACTTCCGCTCCGCAATGGATGCCAACTTCCGAAGGGATCCTAGGGACATTTTCGAAATCCTCATTCGCCATTAAAAAAGCATCACCTCTACGAGATCTGTGTATGTAAATTATACAATCCTGTTTTAGAAGGAGAGCGAATCGTAATACCACGACAGTAAGCGTTTGCAACAGTTAGTCTTGAAGGCTTAACATCAGTTTCTTAGTTTTCCGAAGAAATGTTGCTTGCTTGGCGAAGTGTGTGAGTGTTTAAGTAATTCTTTTCTATTTTTTTTCTTGTAATTCACATCACTTAAGGTCTGTGCACCTGGACACGAAATATGGACAAAGAGACACAGTAGATTTTGCCCGGGATGTTTGAAGAAGCAGACCACTCACCTGTAACGTTCTAACATTTATCTTGTCTCCTTCCATACAATACAGAGTCTGCTGGTGAATAACTATGTCCTCAGCGCGACATGAGAAAGTTGAAGACTGAATGGTGGCCAATGATGACTGCACGTCGAAAGTCATCACCTAGAATAACAGTACTTTTGTTGAATCGCGCTCCCACAGTGAGCGAACGGTACATATCCCGAAAAATCCATTGCTGGTGTGAAATTTCTTATTAGTAAGTGGCGGAACAGCGAAGTTTCATATCACCATCTACCAGTGGCGGACACAGAAAGTGGGCGGGGGTGGGGGCGTGGGAAGAAAAGTGGGGTCTTCGCCGTTTTGGGGACCCAGATGGAAAATAAAATTAATAAAATTATTAATTATAATAATAAATAATTAATAAAACTATATTAAAAATAATAATAAAAATAAACAAATAAAAATAAACTAATACAAGCTTTTTATTTGTTTTGTAAAGTAATTTCGAAAATTTGGCGACCCATTCTCGGGGGGCGCCCCCCCCCCCTGCGTCCGCCACTGCCATCTGCCACTATGACCTACTCAAGCAATAATCACAAATCATTTGAGAAAAAAGAGTAAACGATCTTCCTTCTCATGCTATAACGTTTCATGGAAGTATGCTCTATGGGTTAACGCACTATCTTTGATGTCAGTTGCCACACAACCCAGTTCTCCTTGTGCTTAGGCCTATCCAACCAAGGGATACAGAGCCAAGGCTCTACTGTTCTGAAGAGGAATGTCTCACAAGTTTTATAAAAACACTTACAGTATCCACACTCCACACGACGAGCTGCTTTTCCTGCACGTGGATACCTTTCACCTCGAAGTTAAGCTTGAGTTCTTGACTGACACTGGAAACGACGTTGACCAGCGTAAATGAGGAAGGACCACTCTGAATCGCAGCTATCTGAAAACTATTGAATAGTTTTGGGCTCCTAGGTCTTTACAGCAACAGAAATCCAGTACCCTATTCCGCAAACACACGATATTATTCTCCTCCTGGAGGATGGTGAGCTCAGCTCCTGTATTCACAGCCAAAGCGGAATACATTGGACACCATTCTATTGATGTTATCTGGAAATCAAAAGGTGATGAGGCCTTTGCTCCGGTTCATTCAAAGGCTACTCACTTTTTCTCCAACCTGGTTGCCGTTCTGAAGCCGCCAAGAGTTCTCCACTGTTGATTCACCAGAGCGATGCTTCCAGTTCGCAACCTTCCCTTTCAACGTCCCGGCTGATATCATTCCTAAATTATTATTTAATATGTAAAAAGTGTTGTGATTTATCGGAAAAAAAATTCCAAAATTAGGTAGGGTAGCCTTTTCTTTATTATTTTCGCATTTTGTAAGAAATACTCCGGATAAAAACTATTTGGCAAGGTTAGTTTGTTCTCCCTTGGATCCCAGATAAGTTATCAAAATTATTTGGGCTAAAGTTTTCCATATCTACGTCCTCTGTTTCTTTTTTTCCCTGCGTTTCCTTTCGATTTTCTTTATTTTTTTTTCTGTCACTGATCCATTTTCGTTATTTATGCTCTTCGTTGATACATTATCCAGTCACTGGAAAAGTTCCAAATTCCACAAATCGTTCAATTCGCTCGAGTTCCTAACAAGGTGGGGACTGGCGTTCATGCCCTCGTGCCCCTGGCCTTCCCCTCTACTACTGATTATTATGAAGTCTTCCAATGGAATAAAATTTAACGATACTTCAAAGTGTTTGTCGTTAATCAGCTAATCCATAGCTTACTGAAAGCACGGTTCAAATCACAAGTTATTGTATGTATTTCCCATTATCTGCTGCTTTCCAAATCCATATCTTATCGAGGTTACACTCACCCTTTCGCTTTGAGTAGTCCATACAAAGAATTCCGTCTTCTCCATCGAAACCTTTTGCCGACTGCAGAGATATAATGCCATTTTCTTCGGTCTCAAGATCCCACACTCTTAAATCTCGTTCCTGATGCGATATGAGGAGAATATTCTCTTTCAGCACTACTACTGTGCTCCCAGCTTTTGCGTTCAGTTTCACCTGAAAGAAAACTACTCATTTCTTGTTTTTATTTGGTTTTTCACTTTATTCACTTGCATTCAGGATGCAGAGAAAATAGCAAGGCTATGTTGTTTCATACTGTAGCGGACACCAGTTAAAAAAGCTGATTCAGGATGAAACAAAATGAGAAAAACTTGCAAATAAGTGTTCAGTCAAATTAAATGCCTAAATTTGAGGGATGATCTGAAGGAGCATGTGAGCGAAAGCTAGAAGGCAGATTCCCAAAAAATAGCCAAATTCGTCTTCCAGGGCTTGTCTTGCCTGAAAATCTCGTGCTAACCTCTCAGCCGCCTATCGGGACCCATATAAATCTAGGTGAGCTTCGGTTTTTTTTCAACCATGTCCAGTTCCAATAATTAGTTAAATTCAGTTTATTAGAGTTTTTCCTGAACACTCTAGCTCTCGAAGGCCAAATTTTGCCGTATTGGACATGCACGAGTCCAGTGCCAGCCTATTTTCGGTGGAGGAGCACATACCTTCAGTTTTTCTTCAATTGTTGATTCGGGCATGATGTTGAGATGATACAGCATCACGTCGCTGGTCAGCGCAATGAGCAAATCTTTCTGGTGATAGTGAGCGAGGAACTCGACTCGAAAGTCGAGCTAAAAGTGTAAATAAATAAATAAATAAATAAATAAATAGATAAATAAAGAAATAAATAAATAAATAAATAAATAAATAAATAAATAAATAAATAAATAAATAAATAGAACTAATCATGCTTCAATTACACCACTTGTGGAAAGATCAAAACTGACATGTTCGTGCATATTTCCTGATATATCCTATGGTAAAAGCCGAAAAAAAAACACAGGTTCACGAAAGCATGACAGTCTCACCGATTAAAGCAGGACTGGAGCATTTTTCTCATGAAGCCTATGTAATTCATGTTCTCAAACTTGCTCGACTTGCAAAACACAAGGTCAATTCAAGTAATTTTCCGGTATTTTCTCACAGATGAACATCCGAAGCAAAACTTGAGTTATGGTCAACGTTTTGTTTTCTGTACTTCTCTGTAATTTTCCGAAGAAAATATGTAACTTTGTATGGATGCGATTTACATTCGAATGGGAATTTTTTGTGACTTATTGTTAGCATTACTATTACAGGACAACAATGGACGGCGCTAATTAGTATAAACTCAGGAAAGATGTTCAGCTAGAACACAACACTACTATTGAAATTCCTTAAAAACCTTGAGAAAGCACACCTGGGACAATTTCACTCCTGTCCCATCTTGCTCGATAAGATGAAGCCCACCTCCTTCACAACCCAAAACAAATGAAAAATGGGCGGAAGAGTTCAGCTGCCAACTCTTCGAATTTGTATTGACCTGAATGGAATAACACTGCTACGGCCAATCAACTCTGCAGCGAATGATTCACCTTCCCATATTTCTCCATCGATGGCATCCTCGTCATACCTTTTGAAGAAGTCTGGTCATCATCCATGAGAGGGTTAGCAGGCGAGGCACTAGAATGACTTGTAGTCTTACAGTTTAGACACATTTTTGGAACTTTTAGTGTTTTTTTTTGTCTTTTGTATTAGGTTTTTTAAGCTCTGCATGCTTGTTACAGCGCAAATGTGAACAGGTTCTGCACCACGAGAAGCACAAATGTAAGTTTTTGAATAACAAAGACGATGTTATTACTTTTCAGTCCAAGTAGTATGAGTTTCCATTAGTACATACATCTCTGAAACATTTGAACTGTTGAATCATGAGTAGCTTTCGTAGCTTAGCTAAAATTTTGGGAAACTTTCAAGAAGCATAGATTTTTTTCTGCATCCAGCACTAGAACCGTTGCTGCTGAGAATACTGGATAAGACAAGCATAAGAGACTTCGTAGACGAAAACTCTCGAAATATTAGCAAGGCTTTGGGTACAATAAAAAAGAATGATCAGGTGCGATTTCTTCTGCGTAATTGTAGGCTGGAACCTTATGACAGTCTATGCGGTATGTCTCATATATAGTACAGAGGAATTACTGAAGTATTCGCTCGTGCTTGTCGAGTATTTGCTTGACTTCTGCCCGTTACTTAGCCACCCCTGCCGAAAAAACAAATCCATTTTCCCATCACCTTTCCTGGTAGTTGCCTCCTGGTGTCAAATTAACCCATTTCAGTTAGAATTTCACCCTGCTGTTGCTATTGATAATGAGCAAATGACAATGATTTCGAGATGTAATGATTGGAAAGAAGTGTCTGGAAAACACTGGAAAACACATAAAAAATGGAAACACTACTCTACAGACGATTCAGAAAATAGCGACGATTTATTGCAAGGAAGAAGCAGGCTTTTGAAAAGTCGCACACATTCCATCGTGCTAGTAGTGAGAATTTTTAGCTGCCTACGGCTTAGAACTGACGAATGAGTACCTAAAACGTTCGAGCAGTGCCCCGATAACATCCTTGTGGATGGAGGGTACTAAACACAACATTACTATAATGGTAGTAGACATGTGATTCTGTGACATTGAACCAGAGTGATCTGGGTTTGGCAACCAGCGGAAATTATCGTATTGTGATAATACAGAAAGAGTAAAGAAAGGTAACTAAATAAGACTCTTTGAATTTTTACTCACAAATTAAGTCGTCCACAAGCAGCCGTTGGCTTATCGCTGGCATTGTATTCACCACTTTTCTTCATGGAATTCTTGCCTGAGAGTGTGTACACTCCACACTTTCCATCCTTAATTAATTCTGTCCGCACTTCATTGATAGCTATCACTATAGTGTAATTGATTATATAGCCTAGGCCCGTAGTAAAGTGTCATAGTGGTGAATTCAACTCCAAAACTCACCGTCACACTTTAGGTGCTAATTGCATGACAGCTTAAGTTCATGGAGTACTTGCGCATAAGATGTGGCGGTGAGTTTTGGAGTTCCACTCACCGCCATGACACTTCACTAGGGTCTTTAGTACAATCAAAGCAATGCAAATGCTAACTACTCAGAACAACTGAGCAAAAACAGCTGAATCCCGTCCAACCACCACATTTTGCACATGCTATCACCCTTTAAAGATGGATTCAAATGAGAATACCTCCATTATGACACACAGAGACTTGCCATCGGTGCTCCAAATTAGAAACACTACATTACTGTTGAGATGTTCATCCACAGTAAACTCTGCAAAGTAGGACATCGGTAAAAAGTAAACTTTACGGATGATTTACTTGTAAGCGTTCTGCTTCTCTCACCTGCGGTGCTTTCTGGCGAAAGGACGTTCAGAAACCCATCGCTCCATGCGACGCAAATCATAACTTCTGTTGGATGCCATGCTATTGTAGAGACTGTGCTTCTCCGCTGCACCACCACATCCTCTGAACGTGCTCCCTAGAAGGTAGGCATGACGTTAGCGTTTACGTCAAGCGAAAATCGGATCATTTAGACTACTTTTTTAAAATTTCATTGTTTTATTAACAAGTCAATGTGTGCAAACCAACGAAAGTGTAATGTTGAAGATCTGCTGTCCAAAAAAAAAAAATAAATCGAGATCAATAAGTGTAATTGTACGGCATTGTTGTTTGCGCTTTTTTTGCTCACTAAAACTGGCCCTCTGTTGATTTTCTGACTAGTCAATATAAGTGTCGGTATTCGAATTCGTTTTAGAGCGCTTTTTCATTGTGGCAGGAACGCGTCAGAGCATAGGGTAATTTCACTACCAAAATGAGTTTCTCACGGATCTCAAGTCAAATCTGTGTGATTCGAACGGGAGACCAGAAAGAAGTCGCAATTAAAACTGAATTTAACAAACGAGTCGCACTAAAATAAGATTAAATGGATAGAATCCAAGTTTTTTTCGTTGAATTGAACGGGAGAAATGTGATTCAAAGTGGAACAATCGCACTGTACGCCGACGAAAGTTACTAGCAGGCATCTTCGCGAGACTTATACATACCGAACGGGGTACAGAGTGAACTCTAGTAGAGAATCAAGTCATAGAGAACAGAGAATTACGCAAGTCTTAGCCGCAAACCCTAGGCGGGGCTACGATTCCGGAATAGCTAGCAAGGTCAAATTTGGCTTTCGAAAGGTCTCCTGCTTAAGTCCTCACGAAAACTTCATCCGCACTCTCTGAAACTATCCAAATTGTAGCAAATGTTGGTCGTTCAGCGAAAGTGACTGGAATAATACATAGTTTAACTTGACTTCATTGAATGATGTTTGAGCAGCGGTAACCTCTGAAGCTGATTTTTGATGTGTTGAGGGAGCTGGGATCAAACCTCGTAAGACCTCTCCAATTCTATCCTGGTTAGCGCACATATCCCAGCCATATAACGGACACAATATGGCTAAAATTTCTCATGAACGATGGTCATGCAAGAAGGCCGAAGGTTTTTCTTTACTGTTATCCTCTACGAATCCCAGTACTTCCCGGAATAGGACTATTAGGAACATGAAAATCAATAAATTATGAAAATTAGTAAAATGGAAAATTAATTGAATCAATGAAAATAAAATTATAACCATGAAAAACGAACATAAAATTTGAGTATCAATCTTATTTATTTGTGACCAGTGGCGAAACGCACCTTATGTGTAAAGAAGTTGATCTGTACTGCATCTTGCACTTGAGAGGCTAAGCATAGCCAACCACTGCAAGGCGACCACGAGAAGATCTTCTCCATGTGCTGTCGTCATAAGTTTTCAACAAAAATCCATCTGGAAGGCTGCAACGGATTTTCCACTAGTGCATGTTAAGACAGTCGGTAAGCTGCCGGGTCGTTGCCATGGACACCAACGCGCCCACTCGGTGCTGGACATCTGACATGCCTGTTCACTGTTTGTGCTGGCTAAAAACGTCGGCACTAGACATCCATATGATTCTGGCGACATCGTTGTCATGGAGTCGGATTTGCTGAGACTAACAGTAAGGATATTTATCACACATTACCAGAGCTATCTTAGCAGATTACCAAAAAATTCAGAGATAGTAGGTAAGCGTTCGTCGTGATAAAGTGATGGAGAAGCAAACGACAGAAATTAATCGCACCGAAAGAATTCCATTACCTCGACTCGGTCATGGAGATTCTGCCACAGTTTTTAGCCTTATCGTCACATGTTACGTTTTCATTGGCTTTTGTATAAAACAAAGACATCGAGCTCTAAGCCGTGAACAACCCAGATTATTGCTTTTACTCTGAAAAAGGAGAAATACACAACTTTGAAGAGGCTGCCTTTTCAACAAAGGTCAAAACATGTATTTTACAAATGACTTCTCATCTTCTCGCACATGTCACCCAACCATCTTCTCCCTACTACATAATCAGCTGTATGAACAAACTTCTCTGCAGAGACAACTTAAATCCCAGAAATTCTTGGTCAAACTCAGCTACATTAGGCAATGAATGCGCTACAAAATTCCCCGTCCTCAGAACATTATCTCGCCTTCTCAACATTGAAGATGAGACAGGCGCCCGTATCCGTGAACGCTCCCGGGAACGAAAAGTCATTCCCGTCTCGAGTAGAAGCCTTGGAAAGAATGAGAAAGAATTGCCATCCATGGAACCAGAGAGGGAAGGCGCTACTTGCGGCCTGTTTGTGAGAGGTTTCCTATCAATTAACAAAGAATAAAGTGGTCGAAGTTGAATTAGCCGCTGTGAAAGGACTTTGAACCCTAGGTAGTGCTTCAAGGCAGAACTTTGCTAAAAATGGGTTCTATCGACGTCCTTGCAGCAAATCTTGTGTAACGCCTCCACAAACGGAGAGACGAAGTATGCACGGATAATCGAGTATCCGTAAATACTTTGTCTCACCGCATAGAATACACTTTCTTACGTTCTTATTTTCTCTAAGTTCTCTCCAGCTACCATCCACAGTGAAAAACCGCAACATTCACAGAGCATTTCTGACAACGCAGGTTAAACGTCTTGAAGCAAACATGAGATGGGAGGTTGATTCCACATGTGTTCAATTGCTCAACTGTAGTTACTGAGACAATCTCGAGAGAAATCATTATTGAATCTTGCACTGGCATTTGAAAAATGAGCTGTGTGCTCTGAAGATGTGAAATCGAAGAACATCCTCAACCGCTTCATTGCACTGGTAACACGCCCTTATACAGAAACATCGAGCCCACATCTGAACTCTGCCCAGCAGAAATAATCACAATTGAAGAATAAATAATCATTACATACTAATTCCACACCATTTGATGCCTTAAAAACAAATGTACACCGAACCAAAAATAACAACAGAAAAATATCTAACAGTACAGAGCAAAGAAAGGAAATATTATCACGTGTAGGGAAAGACTTGAAGGATAAGGATTCTAGTCAATCTTTTTCGATACCCTCTTCCTATTATTAGTTTTGATAGAAACATCGTTAGCAGCAGAAACATCTGATTTCTCAATCGCGGGTGGTTGCTTCTCGCCAGACTCCCCAAACTCGTTAACTCTCGAGTAGTCGACTGGATAGAGATACCGCTGGTAGAGATAGATCAAGAACACGATGTCATCTCTGCAACAAGCACACTAATTCCACTCCAACAACCACGTATAACCATGAGCAACCTATACAAACCGGAAACAGGCGACCCGGTGGGCAGTGGGCATAACGATGATAAAAGCAAACAAATCGTCGATGAATGTGTTGAACGCCTGGAAAGCGAGAAAAGAATCTCCGTTTTCAAGATGGCTATAATGAGATTGTGTACCTTGTACATGAATGCCCTCCATGGTAAGTGTGCTACACTTTTCAGCTTATAGTTCACAAACAACTGTGGCAACATGAAGAGGAATCCAAACGCATAGACTCCGTTGGCAAGTGATTCAACTACCCAACTGTACCAGGACTTGTGCGGAACGTACATCAAGCTGAAAAACTTCTCATATTGACAGAGCTACAGCTACAGGAATTTCAGGAATTTCACACTGAAGTTTTACATAGAAAGGTTATTGGAGGTGCGGATCGCGAACATCGCACTCATTTTGTTTACCGTCTTCATCGATGTACAACGTAATTATGTGGGAATATTATAGGAAATTGAGTCAGTTTAGGCAAATAAGGACAATATCATACAAAACAATGACCAAATTGGTGTTTAGCATATGAAATCTCCTTCTGAGCCAAATCTGTGCGACACCGTACCCACTCTGTGACCTCCGTAACCATACAGAAATCATATTATGGTAAAAATGTACATTCTTATTCAGTATGTCCAATAATCCTCCTGCACAAAATTTCAGCAGAGGGAAAATATTCTGAGATGTTTGGCGATCTAGAAAAATGCTTTTACATTTCATGCCATTTAAGCATCCGGTTTTTAAACAAAAAAGGGAGGGAGGAAAGGATTACCCTGTATTGGCCGTACTCATGAACCGATGCATGAAGCTCCAACATTGTCTCTTCTTCGAACTTTATGAATCAGTCACATAACCTAGATTACCTGTAAATTGCTCCTCCTATACAGAGCGGAGTCATGAGCCAAGCCAGGTACTTCATCGCCTCGTTATCGAACGCATCGGTCTCAGCCTCTTCTGCAGAATGCGCTCCAAACTTCAACCCTCGCCATGAGAAAGAAACCTACAAAATATCGCCACTGTTCATGAGTGACTGAAATATAAGATATAAGTGAACTGCCAACCTTAAGTGCTTTCTTCAATTTCCAGAACTCAATTAGTACTGAGACTCCCGCCGGAACAATTACAAGAAGGCTTGTTTCTTGATCTTTCAAATAGAAGAAAATCACAGTGTAAGAGAAGCATCGCCAAACCAAAGCTCTCAAAGAATAACATCAATGCAGTCGAATGAAGGGAGGCCTTCACTAATTCTGTAGCACAAAGCAAAGGTAAAAAACTAGGAGCATACTCACTTGGTTGACAGTCCAACCATGGATTTTCGACCACGCCAAAACGATATGTCATTTTTGAAGGACAGAATATCAAATAGGAGATGGAGAGATGAGACGAAAACAGTGACGCCGAGAAGGTATAAGTTGGTGTCAGCGAATATCCCTTTCACCTAAATGAGGAAGAACAAAGTGCAAAACCAAACTATCACGAAAATGATGTAAGCACTCACATCTTCAAGGTCCTTGCGAGTGAAACCCAGTTCAATCAACTGAGACAGAGAGGAAGAAATCATTCGGTGGAATCTAATTTTGCCTACAGGTGCAGGCTGATACGAAATAGTGATGCTGGCGGTCTTGTTTTCCGGTTTGAGCTATAATTTCACTTCTGGTGAAAAACAGAGATACCACAACATTAAGTCTGGTCAAAAAAAGAAACTCATATTAGAAATCGGATGCCAATGCTTAAATACTTCTCTAACTAACATGGAGAGTGCACATTGTAAAATGATTTATCACTTTCATTCATATCACTGGTGCATCCTTCGTCCATTATATATCAGGAAACATTTTCTAACTCATACTTACATCCGAATTAATGGATGCTCTTGAAAGTGTACTGCTTTCGTAATGCTTTCATTGTGAAACTCAAATTGAGTGAACCACTATAATGGCGCTATAATGTTGGCATGATAGCATGCATGAATGAAACTCCGACACCACGATGAATTTCTTATCGCTTTTGAATATGCAAATAGCCCGCGGCAGGAACTTACAAGCAAAGATTTTCTCCTAAACTTTTATGTGGATTTTGCAAAAGATACTGTTTCCGCTCTGAATAGAACCACTTCAAAAAGTTTCAACTAAGCACCATCAACAACATAATAAAACGTTTCCCGAGACTTTTCCCCGTCAAAATGGATGGACATAGTCGCGATGGCGCACAGTGGTGCAAAACTCCCCTGAATTCTGCATGAACTGAAAACAAAATCCATCCATATTTTCAACGTATAAATGGAAATAAGCAGTCACAGCCATTAATCCTCACTAAAACTAGGCATAGGCAAAAGGCTATCGATAAATTTGAATGCTAACAAAACCAAACGAATAGGTAAGCTTCGTAACACAGACCCCTCCCAGTGCACAGAAAATTAATATAAATACGACTCAACTGAATAAGACGATACAGCCACAGTAAATCAAACTGACCTCAACCAAGTCTTTTTCTCGGCTCAGCAGATCTGCTACGTAAAGTATTGGATAATATATCCCGTCTTCCCATCGCAGTAAGGACCTGAACAGAATTTCGGTCACTAGTTTCCTCAATATTGTGTAAAAATATGCACATTTGATCCTTCCTAGTTTTGACCTAATGTTTTCTTGTCGTTAGGTTCCTCGTTCAAAATGCTTGTCTTTCTTCATGTTATTGACTTAATGACACCATGAATACGAGAAACCTCAAAACTTACATCAGTTCCGGTAGCTCCCTGATCCAAAGATCTGGACTGCTGTCCAAGCTAAATATGTGAAGAACAGACTGTATGTGAGTAACTGGTGGTGAGGCCTTAAAACAGAATCATTGCGAACGAAACACAGCTTACACAAGTGTTGTTCCTAATCACACATACACCCATGCATTCACTTCTTATTCTAACAATAGAATTAAATGAACCACCTTTTTAACCTCTCCCTTCATCAAGTTGAACGTTTGTTCTGGTTCTCGGTAGGCAGACATGAGTTTCCTCTGATGAACATCCCATTTGGCCTTGAAAATGTGAATTCTTTGCGAAAGAACAATTGTGTACAAAGGAAATGTAAGATTAGAGTCACGATACCATGTGGGGATCGTCTCCGCTGAAATCTTTCGATACGAAGAAAAATGACATGTATAGGCTGCCATTCCTTTGTGTTGCAAGAGGGAGATTGACGCTCATCTGGAATAATGACACGAAGGCAGATAAATTAGAAATGATATAACTTCTACACGTCATCCTAGGGATTTGCTCGGTTCGCAATCAAATGAGATTGGAAATTCGTGCCTCGATTTCTTGCGGTTCCATTAACTGGAAGTCGTTCACAACTTTCACAAGCTTCCCCAGCGATTCAGAATACGCCGACGCATAAACCCGAAGCTGAATGGGTGGACATTTCCCGTCCTTTCCTACTGGGATCAAGGGCTGAAATCAAGTTTACTGGAAAGACACACGATGAAGGGATAGCTAATTCCTTGAGAATGGAGTAACGACTAGTCAAAATGATACCTTGAGACACATGTAGCTCCCTTGACAGGCTGGTACAGAATATATTTTATAAAACGTATTCACCATGTGACCAATGTAATACGCGGTAATGAGGGTTAGGAGGCCGGAGAGGCTCAACCACGACCTCAGTCCCATCTGGAATGCATGTAAGGAGCTGCACAATTAGTGTTTAGGTTACGCGATTGGAAGTACAAAAATAGTAAGGGTGTTCACAATCCATGTTCAAGACACATTCTGATGCAAACCAACATTTATTGAGCATAAGCAAAGATCAATAGCCAACAAGAGATGATACCGTTAGGTGACGAAAATTTCAAGATCAACGAAACCCGCTTTTAAGCACATAAATACATACATCAAGAAGGAATGAAAACTACAACAACGTTTTGCAAACGGCAGTGATATCAAAGAACTGCAACATTGCGGATAGTTCTGTCCGCAAAGTAGGAATGCCTCTTAGGCAAATCAATCTTACTGGAAAGCCATCCCTTCACTGATGGTTCGTTGGTGTTCTGGTCTTCCCTATAACAATACTGATACTGATACTATACAATATACTATATACTAATACTGATACTATACGACAAAACATTTTCCAAATGACTAAAACTAACCATTCTGCTTTAACGCAATGCTTATCAACGAGTACTTCCGCAGTTTTCCATGAGAATCTCACCAATGAAGGATATCCGAATATGGGATCCAAGCCATCAATTAGGAATTTCTTAGTATTTGGATCTGGAAGTTTAAAATAAGACATACAGCAGCGAAGATGAATATCACCATCAGTGAAAAAGGAGTAGTGCAATAACCTCCCGGATAACCACTCCCATAGCCTTCCGCTGGGATTTTGACACCCGGTTCTGAAAACGTCCATGATTTCAAGCGGCGATCACGTGTCACTTTCGCAGCGATAGAAGCAGCACTTACAATTGGGAATAATGCATCAGCCTTCTCAGTAACCTGGAATACATTATAGAATACAGAAAAAGAATATGCTGTCGATTCGAAAAAGTACGTCACAAAGAACTCTGGAATAGTAACTAGATTTCCTCCAGGATTTTAGAACTACGGTCCATTCCACCCAACACGGTAGCCGGACAAAAAATTTAGAAAAAAAGCGGGGAATTCCGTGGTACTCGGACACGCAAACGAGAAAGTTAGACGTTATGCACAAATAGTCAATTATCGTCCTATTTGAAACATACCATGAATAATCGTAACTATCGTACATAGACGTAGTCGTGGGAGAGAACTGAATACTGCTTAGAGCCGCTATGCAGTTACAAGTTTGTCTGCTCTTAACGTTTTCAGACAAAGTTTCATAGTGAAAATAAGCTATGGGAAAACATAAACACTCACCGTTATTGATATTCCAGGGAACAATTTCTCAAGTTTAGACTGGTAGGTTGCTTTTGGTCCAACAGTGTCAACCTTGATCTGGAAAAAAAGCAGAGAAAATGAAGGCTAGGTATTCGCTATTATTCCATTTCATAAGGAGTATGAAGTACTGTATTCAACGTTTTGTGGCTGTAAAATCAAACACTAACATATGAAAAGAATACTAAGAATGGACAACCCATAAAAATGAGTACATTATGATCCCGGAATTATTTAGGAAACCAGCCCCACAGTGCTTAGAGGGAAGCACTGCAAAAAAAAATGTCAACGCCGTATTTCCTAAGATCTCTGGAGACTCGCCTGAACAGCACTTAGCAGGTTGATCACACATGACGCTGTGTGCGCCACGACCTTCTTCAAAGTCGAAACTTCACCTTCAGTTATCTACCTTCTAAGTGGAAACCTCACTTCTAGGTGGTCCGAAATGTATGTAAATGCATGTCAAAATATTGGTCAGCTTGAGAAAACTCCCACTTCCAAAAAATGTTTGAAGACGTTATCGGACCCAAAGTGCTTCATGATGCAAACCATGAAGCTAACAAACTTCTTTTGAATTTCAAATCAACTTCTAGCCTCTAAAATCAGCAAAATGAACGAGCGAGCACGAGACAGTTCCGAACAGTTAAGTTGTACTACTCTGCGTTTAACACCCGCCATTAATGCAATTTTTTAATAGATCATTGGCATAGATCAGAGCAAAGAGGTAACTGGTATAATCGTCACTGCAGAAGATTGTTAAGAAGAGATTGGTTGGAAATTCAATTCGAAGAATTTTAAAATGGCACTGAGTTGGTCAGAGAATATTAAAAACACCCGTTTGAAAATCTGACCAGGAACAAGAAAAGATAATTAAGAGAAAAAAATACCTCAACTACGTTTACATTCGACTGCAGAGCATCCTGGATTAGGCTGATGGCTGCTTCATGAGATATTTCGTTGAGAGAGTGCTTACACCGCTTCAACATTGACGTGCTAATGTATTGTGCTGATAGGCAGGAAATGGCATAAGCAACGAACTGAAAGGTTACACCAATTCATTACAAGGAAATAAAAACGAGAAAATGTTCGGTCAGCAAAATCAACCTGTTTCGTAGAGTCATCATTATTCATAGTATCAAAAATCTCTTCTCGTTTTGCTTCAGTAAGAGCCTTGGAATCAGCTACTCCCAGTTTTCTCAACGCTTCTTCGTTATCGATAGGTGAAATAGCGCATCCATACACCATAGGTCCCAGAACCGGTCCTGAATGTGGCATATTCATCCCAGAATTGAGACTGGCCCTGTTTAAACAATCAATTAATGCCCTTATGGCGAAAATGGAGTTGGCGGAAGCCACTCCTGTGAAGTCTAAGCCCTAGGCTTGGGCTTAAACCCATATTTAAGCATCGGATTAGGCTTAAGCTTAGCTTAGGCTTAGGCTAGTGCTTTGGCTTGGGCTTACAAGGTGAAGCCTATGACCTTTTATAGGGTGCCCCACCCCAACTCCCTTTTCGCTGAGTTTTAGGGAAAGATTCAGCGGTCTAACCTTGCCCACCTACAGCACAGCATCATTTCCATTACTTAATTAATCGTTTATGTACACCTTCACCAACACCAGTAAAGACAGTAGAAAGAATAAAGGTACGGAATGAGTCTGCAAACGACACGAACCTCGTCCTGCCTCGTCAATTCCGAGAATGCATGGAACACCATCACCAAAGCCCACCCAGGTCTCAGACCGTTCAATCTTTAAAACTGGCCATCCATTCTGCGACATCTAAAGCAGTAGTAAGTAGAAAGGACATAACAACGCACAATGTATGAACAATAATGAAGTAGCACAAGCGAAAATGTGAACGAGCATATTAAATTCAAAAACCTATTCCGTAAAATCACGTCAACTGCTCAGACATTCGTAGCGGGCCGCCCGCGCTACCATTTGCGGCCGGGCAAACGTAGCAGCCGCGGGCCGGCCGCGAATGGGTGACCTGCCCGGCCTGAGATGTCAGGCTGCTCGAATTATCAATCGATCACTTTTGTGCCTTAGGGGTGTCCCATGGGGATACAACTGACCTTGACGCTCTGTGTCATCAATGATTTGTTGTCATTAGTGCTCTACTCCAGTAAAATGAGATTTTTATTATAGGAAAAACTTCACATGGAACCACCACACATAAAACAAAAATAAATGTACGAACTACCTACTGTATTCTGTAAAGATATGCATAGCCTCAATATGATACAATATATAGATGATATAACATAACTATAATTTCTGGAACAATAAATACATTACAAAAAAAACAATGAGTTGCCTGTAAGGTTAAATACAAAACTCACAATCTCATTAAGTAGAAACACAACACAAATAATATGGTCCTTCAGTAAGATGAACATGGCAGCGCAATGGTACTTTGTTACCTTTTCATAGAATGAGGATGAAATTTTAAGATAATCGATCAAAGGACAGGAAGATGAATGTAATCATATGCAATTCAATATCTCATTCCAGGAGCCGGTATTAGAACCCAAACATGAGATTATCCTTATCGAATGCTGCGTCCCAAATGTGAGATACCTTCTTCAAGCGGAATTCTATAATGAAACAATTTATGATTTTACTAAAGATAGGAATTGACGAACATAGAACTTACATCTTCATGACCTGCAGATTCGCACAACTTTCACTCTTTTATTCCATTTGACTGCAGTGAGTGCATCTTCCTTGGACGATCTTCTAGTCCTCCATGAGATAAAACTTAAAAGTTTTCACTAATGAAGTAGAGGGAGATTTGAAAGTGATAAGTACCATCTAAAAGTATTTAGAACATATATGATGAAAATCCACAATATCCAAACATTTTTAACGATTTGAAAACAATTTAAGCACATGTCGATGCAAAATAAGCAATGAAGAAAACGGGAATGAATACTTATAAGCGAAAAGAATCGATATTGCATGCATGACCTCGCGCAACGGCGGCGTCCCTTTCCCAACGCTGCCAAGTTTTTATGGGTGAGCGGGTGGGCCGCTAAAATGTAAGGACCGCTGCCCGGCCTGTGATAAGCCACGCCCACAAAATAGGGCCGCTGGCCGGCCTGTCTCCCAAGTGGGTGCGCGGGCCACCCGCTCCGAGTGTCTGAGTGCATACACTCAATGCGCTATACCGTACTCCAGCGATACTTCCCTTCCGACTTTCGAATCTCTATATTCCGGTGTTTTTTTTTAAGCGTCGGACTTTCGAATTCCGTCTTCCGAATAAATTGCGGAAAATGTCAGAAGTTTCTCAGAAAATGTTGGAGCGTGAGTAAATTTTGTATTTTCACATGGGTTGCTGCTGATTGTTGTGCAGTTTTCAAGAGGTACAACTTGGCCATTCTTTGCAAACGGTCCAAACTTGTGGTAGCGTGAACCACCTTTCTCGTAGGATTCGACACAGATGACCACTGCATTCGCTTTCATTATGGTGGTAAAGCTAGGGAAATATAATACATAGGCAGGGTCAAGCGTGTGTTGATAAATCAACGGGGGGTCGTATGGTGGGTGGATAAAGAGGAGGGGGGGTCGTAGAGAGAAGAGATCGTGGTTGTGGTAGAGAACTCGGATACTACTTTTAGTAGTGCTGCTGCTAGACCACCGAGGGAGACTGAATTTTTGTGCATAAGTACTGCCAGTCGTGCTTACCCCTGGAAGCAGACAAAAAGTCTTGCAATAGACCCAACCCAGTTGTGTTTTTCCTTCAAGTTTCAGCTCTCCATCGTCAAAAGAAAAGATTCAGCACACGATTTACGGAAGTGATGTTTCGTCGATAAAAATGGCCTTTTTTTACATGTTTTTATCGACGGAGTTGAATTGCGGTGGAGGCAGCTGCGGAAAAAGGAGCTGGATAGCCTGAAGGAGAGTAGAGTGCAGAGTTAAGCTCACTTTCTTGAAACATGGCAAAAGACCTGTCCAAGAGAGTGGCGGTTTCGGCCTACATAGAAGTGCCTTCTGTAGGGATGAGCAGATGGTTGCAAAAACAAAACATATGCTCGTATGCAGGAAGATTAACGCTAGCCACTACACATTATTTTTTAGCGGAGACACTTGGAACTTTCTTTATATCTAACCGGAAATGCAATTAGGTCATGTGCTTAATCGCTCAATTCTCAAATAAGTTTGGATTTCTTCCGGATGCCTGAGAGATGCGGTTACTAGGGAATATGAAAGTTGGTTCCAAGATCTATTAAAAGAATTCTAAATAGGAGATTCAGACGACAACAGGGACGACAGAGACAACTCATGAAATATTCATCTGTTTTACGTAAACGGTGTTGGATTGAAATATATCTTTTCGTTATCTAATCATGCCCCACCAGGTGATCGGTCGCCAAAAAACCACTTGTATCGTGTGTGCGGACTATCGACGAATTCTTTGGTGCAGCTATCGCGACGTTTTACGATAGATCGAAAAATACATTTTGAGCGGCTAGATTTGCGAAATTGCACACTGTGCCCCGGTCGCCAGATACGTACGCAAAAATCACTGACCTCTCTGTACTCTGGATTTAGATATAGAATTCGATATTCACAGAAGACGAACTGATCTATTAAAAGAAGCGCCGTAAGGGGCTAGAGCGGCTAGAGATACGAGGGCGGCACTCATAGACACGGCAATCTTCAGGCGCAGACTGAGGGGCGAAATGGCCGATTTCTCTAGACGCAGGCATGTTCGTTTCGGGACCCGCTATTACGTCACTGCTGGCTCTTCCGCATGCATGGGGTAGTGATTTCATCATCTTCGCTGGCGGTCTCGCAGCATAGGAGTGAGAGATGTTTGCAAGCTTTCAGGCTGCACAATGTACGCAGTACGGAACCCCCCCCCCCCTTCCCACTGTTGCGACGCTATCCGCACCTCAAGTGAAGAGATGGGCGGGTTCTAAGAGAGCTGCAGCGTCTTGGAAGCTTGGAAGCATCCACCCGATGGGGCTGGACCTACGCGGTCGGCCCATCGGGTGGATGTACTGTCGCATCCCCTGCTGAATTCTTGCAGCGATTGTGCAGTCAGAATATGCGTGCGTTTCGAGAAAGATACTGCGCTAATACACAGAGTAAAGGCCTCACTATACCACCAAGGCATGACATTGTGTAGCCAATCAACAATTAGTTGATCAAAATCAACAGATACTTAGCCCAAATTTCTGAATAACTCCCAAGCCTTGATCACTACTCTCGAGATTTACAAAGGGCATGAGTGCTCCGATAGAAAACAGGTATGCTGTGGCTCAAAAGTGGTGAAAACTCTGGGATACTGCACCGCCGACGGAGACCAGGTCCGGTTTGGCCTAACTGTGAGGAAAAACACCAGAATAAGGGTTTACCGTTGACCTGGCTGGAGAGCCCTTTGTGGCTCAATAGCAGCATACAGGTCCGCCATTATAGGATCGGTTCGCTCTGCCGCAATAACCTGGAGAATGCTAGGATATGGGTCGACCGATGGAGTAAGGGTCCGATATGGACTAATAGTGAGGAAAGCACCAGAATGCTGGTCCACCGATGGAGAATGGGCCCGCTGTGGCCCAATGCTGTGGAGGACGCCAGGATACGGGTCCACCGATGGAGAATGGGCCCGCCGTGGCCCAGTGGTGTGGAGGACGCCATTATACGGGTCCGCCAATATAGTATTGGTCCGTTGTGACTCAATAAAGTGGAGAGTACCAGAATATGGTTCAGCCGACGGTGAACGGGTTCGTTGTGGCCTAACAGTGAATATGACGCCAGAATACGGGTCCACCGATGGAAGAAAGCCCGCTGCGACCCAGTAGTGTGGAAAACACCAGGGCACGATTTCGCTTTGGTCCAATAGTGTGGGGAACGGCAGGATACAGTTTCGCCGATGGAGAACGCGTCTGCGTTGGCCCGGTAGTGGGGAATACGCACGAATACGCCATACGATGGGGAACGGACTTCTCATACTCATACTCAACTCATAAGAAGGACTTCGTGTTTGGGCCCATTTAGAGATTGGTACTGCTTCTTCATCAATTTTCTAGAGATTTGGCAGATGCGAAGCTTTTGCACATGCCCCAAGTGGCTGCCCCACCCCACTTTCTAGCGTCCCGAAGGGGCGCTAGTGGACAACAAAGTCGTGCACTCTGAGCACTGCGTTCTCAGGCAAGCGTGGTAGGAAATTTATGATAACTGTGTCATACAGTAGATTTCGTAGCAGTAAAACTGAAGGGCCTGGATCGACGGCAGTTTGCATCACCTCAGAAGTCTCAAGACTGTTCTTTACACAGTTGTTCATTTGTTGTAAGAGTAAACGTGGAGCAATAATTTATAGTAAAGAAAGATTGCGCTTCTCGAGGTGCTCATGTTTTTCCGGCACCATTTACAAGTCTATTTGATAATCCACTCTGACATTCGCACTGCTACAATCCGTATTTTGTTCATCATTTGCAGGAACTTCACAGACACTAGCAGACCCATCGCAGCTTTGTGAGAGACCGTAGTAGGTAGGATGATTCAGCCAAAGATATTATGTAAACAAATTGCTATGGATCAACGTTTATGTCATGGCATACCTCACATCAGCGTCGACGCCGATCAGGCTTAGCGACAACTTCGCTGGTCAAACTCAGCGACAGCTTTTTTTTTCGCCAATCCCCTTGCTCGATGACGTTTCGGCAAAAGTCAGAGATGCTCCTTCACGAGCATGAATTGCTATTTATTCTATGACATTGTAGGTGTACAGCATCTCGTAACTGAATAGTGAGTTTTCTGCGACCTACAGGTCACCATTTCATTCCTTGGCTGCATGCTTATTTTTTTCAAGTGAGATATTGGCCAAAACCTAGCCTTTTATTTGACTGCTCGAGAATATGAAGGTGAAGTAAGGGTTGTTAGAGCAGCTAGTGAAAAAGCTACCGTTAGAGTACTCTCCCATACCAGAAGCGATGAGCTCCAATTGGAAATGATTCAAAGCGATCTAATGTGGTAATGGTACGCATCGTTTCCATCATAATTATTTCCTACGTGACCGGTTCTTTCTAATTCATTTCGAACTGCCAAAGTCCGGGGATAATTTTATTACACTACTGCTGCTTGGATCAGGACATTCAATTTGATGATATTCGTTTCGCAGCTTGATCTTGTTCGGTCTGCATAGTCATGTTGGAGCTGAAGCAAACAAGAACCATGTTAAGTTTCCGGTGATTTTGATCTTTGTACGCACTGATCGGAGATGGTACATTTTGAGAAGATATGAAGGAGACAATGCTAACCACTTTTGTAGCAATAATAATGTGTAATGGATCTCAAATTTCACTCTATGAATGACACAGTAAATTCAGATTGCTGTACGTGGCACGGAAGTAGTGGTCACCATGGTTATAAAATATGTATATGGTCTCTAGCATGCATTTGATCCAGGAGTCAACTAGGCAAAGGCATCCGTTGAGCAGAGGTCGAAGGTAGGCCATCGACCGAAGTTGATGTTTCGAAAAAAATCTTACCAGCACAAGTCCTGGACGACCTTGCAAGCTCCACGACTGGGTGACATCTGTCCTCGTTTCAGGAGCTCATTCTCAATTGTCCCCTTACAATCTCTCACTGACGGTTGTTCGTTTCATGCAAGATTTGACGAGGATTCATCCGGATAAGCCAACCACTTCGTTTCCTCTCGATTCTGGCCGGAGTTTTTGGGGAAGGGTATCTTTCGCGTGTGAAATCGCCTTTTATTATTGAAGCGTTGATGCATTGCAGGTAAAGTTCCTGCACTTCATCCAGGGGCTAAAAATTTCGCATGTCTAAACATTGTTATTATGCTAGCTGATAGCTGTAGAAGGACGAGTCTAGTGCTGGACCATGGACAAAACCGACGAATGAAATGAAGTGAGCAAAGAAAAAGAAAACTTGGACCATTGGGAAAATTAAGGAAAACCTCGAAGATAGCGAATACTAGAGAAAATTCGCAGCGTTCGGGCTGTGCTCGTAACTTGACAGAACTCGCAGTAAATGACCTTCAATCTTGGGTCGGTATTTTCAATGTGTTGCCTTGGTTATTGGTGCAGCTATGCATATATACCGATATTTATTCTAGCAAATAATTTGGAAAAGGGCAATGCTGATGAAATCATGAAAGACTATACTGTAGCAAATTCTTCAGTGTTTGCTACTTGAGATCCTGCTTGTTGACTAGTCTTGCGTAGAGGCCATCTTTCATGAGCAACTGCTGGTGAGTACCTTGCTCCTAGAAATGTTTGTATATGTTAAGCAAAATCATTGTACGAGCAAGTCTCCATTAGAACAAGAAGCATCCTACAGATGTTTGGAGCATCTCATCGACACTCATTCGATTCAAGAAGTCAATTATTTTTGAAAAGTGCACCAAGGATCAACTCAAGGAATAAGGCAAAATTATAATAGAATGATGTACTTCACTGTGAACATACTTCACTAGTGCATCACTTCAATTCGTTTTTATGAGCTCCCGATATCTACATAGTGGAGAGTGGAGCATTCCGCATATTATTCCTACATTCCACGTACCTAGATGTGCACCCAAGTGCGCCGCTTATGATAGAAAAGAAAGATTGGACGTTCATCCATTCCCTCTCACATGCTGGTATAACAAGTTAATAAATTGTTATGACTGACTGCCTTGATTTCTTCAGCATTGCTGTATCCTATAGCAGCAGCATTCTATGATATACATATGTATATTGTTTTAGGCTTATAGCATACTAAGCATATACAAAAACATAGGCGTTACGTTTGTACGGTCTTTATCTAACACGCTGTGGCTTAGCTTGTCTGAACTGTGTTCGGCTTCCAGTTACACACTATGGATATGAAATCGGTCCATTTGCACATGAACAGGTGAACTGGCAGCTGGTACAACATGGCTTAGTATGTATTGAACAAGTTGAATCTGTCTCACCTCCACATTCCCATCTTTGAGAACAACAATCAAGTCGGCGTTTTGTATAGAGGCAAGTCGATGCGCTATAACAATGCATGTTCTTCCTTCTCTTGCTCTTTCCAAAGCCTCTTGAACAATCTAAAAGTGCAATACAAATTTGTGCTCGCTCAGAAGCTAGATAAATTTTCACCTTTTCACTTTCAGTGTCCAATGCACTCGTAGCTTCATCGAGTAGTAGAATTTTCGGATTTCGTATTACCGCTCTTGCAATAGCAATACGTTGTTTCTGCCCTCCAGACAGCATTCCTCCTCTTTCGCCAACAATTGTATCATAACCCTTAAATCTTTTCTGTTGATAGAGCCACAGTACATGCTGGTGAAGTGGGAGTGTTAAGAGACGTACGCTTGGGAGTTTCGTAATGAAATTGTGCGCATTTGCCAACCTTGCCGCCTCTTCAACCTGTTCGTCGGTAGGGTTTTCGATTCCATACGCAATGTTTTCCCTTAGCGAAAACTTTTCTCGTGGTCCAAATATTGGGCATGTTTGTTATACATATGTAGTTCCTCTCACCTTATCGAGTAATTGAAGAGAATGGGTTCTTGTCCAACAAGCGAAATTTGAGATCGGAGGTGCTTCAAATTAAGCTCACGTGCATCTTCTTCGTCGAACAACTGCAAAATGCGTTATCTTCTTTGATGCTTCCCTGCTCTCCTTAAGCCATATATTTGTAGCTAGCCGTGTCCTGTATATTGCAAATTTATTGCAAATGTGTAGTCTAAGCAAAGATATTGGAAAACGAACTACTATTTCCGTCTAAAATTATATCTTGGAGAGAAATTTTCATTCTGAAAATAAAGCCCCTTTAAATACAAAAAGTTATCAAGTTCTCTGGGTGACTAATTTAGAGTGGAAAGTAAGATAAATTGCTTTCATCACACTTGTGACTCTATAGCGTATAGATGGAAAGGAGCAGTAAGCAGTATGATCTCCAACTGTTTAAAATCCGCACATATTGTGTGTTGAGATACGGAAAACCCGAACCAGTATCAATAATTGCACACATACGCACCACTTTGCCCACCACCGGATCGTAGAACCTCTCAATAAGTTGAATAGATGTGCTCTTACCACAACCACTTGGTCCGACAAACGCAACTGTCTTCCCAGCAGGAACCTGAAGGAATAGTAAGAGTAGTAGGATGGACACAAGCTGCATAGGTGGAATTTGTTTTCGGGTTGTCCAATGATAATTTCCAGTGCACCAACCTTAAGATTTATTCCCGTTAGTACCATGTTCCTCCTACTGACAGGATACGAGAAGAAAAGACGGGAGAAACGAATCGATCCTTGTAGTGTCTGGAAAAATCGCTCTCATGGAGGAGATTGGCTGGGAAATAATAAGCAAGAAGAAAATTCACGATAGTTTTGCCCAGCGGTGAAAGGCTATCAATCTTAGGCCTCTCTCGTAACATCTGGAAAAGTAGTGCGGCAGATAGTCTCGCTCGCACATATTCGGGAAAGTATGTAGCGAACGCTATTAACGACATCGATGCTGTGTTCAGTGCTTCAATTACCCTAAAATGACTCTTCTGCTTCATATGTATTATATCTTGCTTGAATATACATCAGAATATTTAATATTTTTTCTGCATTATAAGCCGTGTTCTACAGGGTGACACAGAAGCCTTCGGCAGGCGTTCCTGAAGATTTATTACCATGGTGTTCATGAGCAGTAGCGTCTGCTTCAGAGCTTTTATTTCTAAAACATTTAATGGCTAGTAGCCAATTGTGTACCATAGTACCGTTTCAGAAGACCTACCCTATATAGAGGTAGAAATCATTTCCTGAACTGTTCTTTGGTCTTGCGGTACTGTTGTACGCCGCTTCTAAGCGGTCTAACAGGTACATAAAATATTTTTTCAAATAAGAATAAAATAGTGAGAATGGAACATTTTTTTAGAGAGCAAGCAGAGTGGAGGGTTTTTTAAACAGGAGATAAGCAAGCAAAAAGGCTGTATGTCACAGGAAAGCATGAGTTCAGCAAGAAAACCGACTATCAATTCTGGAGGATCCTTTAAAGAGAGTCATGCTATAATCAAAATCAAAATTGTCCTGAAACAATGGACCGCGGGCCCCGCCCATCGTTCAAATTGTTGACCTCCTAGTAAATTAAATTCAAGTACCCAGGCTAGAGTGTGGGAATTTTGGAAGCCACTGGGCTACTGGTATTTACACCTAGCTTTGAACTCCGAGGACATCCTAGAAGAAAACTTGAGATAAAAATAGTGGTGAAATATCGATGTCCAAGCACAACTCTGCTGTGGGTCGCTTCCAACATCAACAAGAGGAGGCCTCTGGAATTTCGCCTGCGGTTTTTTTTTGTTCTACTACCCTAGGATAATCGGCTCTTTCAGTTTGGTCATCATTCCTCATTATGGGAAATTCTGGCAGCACTTGAAATTCGTTCAAAGACTTTTGGGTCACCCTATATGTCTGCTGTCGCACTTTGCATGTGAAAAGTGAACCTACTGAAAAACAGTGTATGGCGAGCAGATTTTCCGTTGTACGA
>KN726741.1:0-22235 GCA_000816745.1 Ancylostoma duodenale
TGTGATCTGACTAATATTTGTGAAGCAGACATTCACGTGCTTAACTATTATTGAATTTAACTATGTACCAAATACGTACGCATGAGTGTACTTCAAAATCAAAGCTTCGGAAAACGTAGAAAAATACACGATGTTACTCGTTTCAAACTCCACTTATTATTAAGGAGGATGGCCAAAAATTATGCTAACAGGGGTAGGAGCACACCAAAAAACGCATTTTAACTTCATTTGAGAAAGTGACATGGTGTTTGCTACTGACCAACAAGTACGAATACAGATTACATCTCGAAACATCGTCATTAGTTGTCGCCTTTGCATTAGAATATTCCCTAAATCCGTTGGCGATGACAAGCTAACGACCTTGCCAAACCTAGTGTAACTTAAAAAAAAAACTTTGAGCCTAGTATATCTCTAACTAAACTTCTAGTGGAAGGATTTCTTCCAGAAACGAAAGAAACGAACGATTCAATGGATTGGGATCAAAAGGGGGAGGAGTATCAGTTACCCTTCCATGTGAATTTATTCCTAGCTCAAGTGTCTTCCGATAATTCTGTACATAAATTCTGTATTTTTGATTGACACGTTTAGCCATTCCAATACACCGCATTCTTAGCTTCGCAGTTACGGTGGACAGGAGTCAGCCAGTGATTTTAGGTCTAAATGTAGAGGAAGAAGCAGCAACTCAAAACACATTGAACGCGTCAAGAATCATTTGATGTTACCGCAATTTTGAGGCATTCCCATCAGCGAATAACGCCACTAAATGATGACCCCATATGGATTGGGTTGGGCAATAAGTTCGTGCGGTTTTTTTTTTCAACTGAATTTTTTTAGGAGGATTTGACCTAAGTTCATAGCACATCTAAGGTCATCTTCTAGCTCTTGTATTGCTCTCTACGAATATTATGACCAATGTCCCTAATTCTTGCTACTTCTCATTTTCGCATGAAATGTGACCGTCCAATTCAACAAGAGCGCTAGCGAATCAGGTTGATAACTTCCTCGATGAGTTATGGCGGGGGGAGCAAAATTTCAAGAAAGGCGAAATCGTGTGCGTGCACATACTGTGTGTATTATAGTAGTACAGCTGAAGGCTCAAATTCATGTGCAACTCTAGTTCTAGGTATACTAGGATTTTCCAGAACCAAATGAACATGTCTAGATGCTCACAAATCCAATCAATGCTCTTTCTTTTGATGTGCGAGCATAACATACTAACATCACTATGCTCAAAAGAAGAGAACTACGTACCAATCACGTATGTAGACACTTTCGGTGAAAAGAAAGTTGGAGGGGGTCACCCTGTAAAAGGTTACAGGCAAGCTTCAGCCAAAGCACTAGCTTAAGCTTAAGCCTAATCCTATGCTTAAGCATGAGATTAAACGTAAGCCTAAGGCTTAGTCTTAGACTTCATAGGAGCGCCTCCCCCAACTTCATTTTCACCCAAACTTTTCAAAAACGGCGGCGGTGATAACATTGGCACCAGCCCCGGAGTTCGCTTTTGTCCCGAGAAGAGAAGCTCTTCGCGAGGGTGGCTCGCCTCTCGAAGAACATCAGTCACACCAACCAGTAAAACAAGTTTTCTTCGTGACTTTCAGATGCACGAATGGTTGGAAGACTATTGAGGGACAGCAGGAGGAGGGAAGGTCCCTGAGCTTTGCTGGTAGCACGGTACTAAAACTTCTCAAATACAAGACAGTACTCAACAGTATGGGTATTAACAGTGCAATATTGGTCCATAGAGGGAGGAGATCTAATTGTGGGGATCTTTTCTTCCACACAAGGAGTTCTACAACAATCAGTGACTGATTCAGAGCCCTGCTCCTCAATTGTCTACTCACTATTACGTATCACCCAAGATAGGGTATGACATAGTGATAAGTATCGCTTACGTCCAGCATTATACTAACATGTATAGAGAGAACGATGCGTGAGTTACTCCAAAATTTCGCTCTAAACAACCTCTCCCATCGAAACAATAGGGTGAATAGGGTAATGCTCGCACAATGTAACAAATTATGGGGAATAGCAAAATTGCTGCAGTAAGTCCCATCGCACAAAATACGCGTATAATCAATGGAATGCATCGAATACTCAATGAATGTGAACCGCAGGATGAAAAAAAAATCGTGATCAAAATATATGCCCGAGTTAATGTCCAACTCAGTTCTTGAAATGCTTATTCCTTCAGTCTCGTGTTACGAAAAAGGCCTGATTTACCATCTGCAAATTTGAAATTTACATGAAATTTACAGTAACCACAAAGTAGAGGAATAAAGATGTGGAAAACTATGATAAGAATATGATGTAGTCGAAAATGGATAATCACATAAATATGATGTAAAAAGAGGCAACAGTAGACGAAGCGGAAGTATAACACAACTAGTTGAATGTCATTGAAATGAAAATTGCATAATAGAAACTGCAAAACGATGCTACATCACACGGATAAGCTCATTCTTCTGGTTGATAGCTTGTGTCTACGCCAGATCAAGGATCAATAGAAGTTCTCCGGAAGATTCCGATTTTCCGACATTTCTTGTACTATAGGGTATCTTCTTCCGCAATACTAGATTTGAGCCAGCTTACCCTCTTTTTCAGAGCCCTAGGCCTCTCCCACCCTTTTTGATGACGAAAAACGAAGCATCGAAAGACGTCTGGACGACAAATAACGGTGTTTTATTTACCCAAGTTGAAAGCTTGTGCCGTGAGTTTTACGTGACGATGTCCCGAAGCACAGCTTCCAACAACATTTTCAGACTCTTAAACTGTGCGTGAGAGACTGGAAGCTCCAGAATCTACCGATTATGAGGGTGCCCCTATGGTGCATTAAATGAATAAACTTATCCGCCAAACTAGGTGTGATCAGATCCTTTTCTCTGAGAAAACCTTCTCAGATATGCAGCAGCTCGTATTTCACATCCTCCATCATGTAAGGATTCGTTTAGCGAAGAAACATTGGAGCCAGGTTGGCATACTGTTAGCGACCGACCGTATTCTTCGGGCAGAGCGCTATTGTCTTGATCGTTCAAGCAATGATTGTATGAAAAGAAGCTCGATAGGTTCGAAGATTCAAAATTTTCCGACTCCAACCTTTTCTCTGAAAACTTTACCGTTTCTTTTTTTAGCGGAGGTCAGTACTGAACCAATTAAGGAATGGGGAAACACATACATATCAATATCATTATATCATTATATTATCAGTAAAGACACTTCACTTTAGAAAAAATTACAAGTAAAAAAAGCTTTGTATTACTTCTACCCCTTAACAAATGTTCTCTACAAAGAAACGCTCTAACAGCAGCAGCACAAATTCAAAGCAAATTAAACATTCAGCAGCAAGCAGGCAATTTCAAAAACGACGATAGTTGAGTATTTATGCCCATGGCTTGCATTTCTTGCCTACCTCTTGGAATACCGCACACTTTCTCTTGTTCTCTCTTTCTCTAATATCTCCTCAACTATGTTCTCCAGTAAAAGACAATATATCAAAGCACTGAGATTAAAAGTATTATTTAAAGTATTTGTATAAGTAATCTGCGGACAAAAAGCGCGCGAATCACCTTATGTATTCTTCAACTATGTTGGAAATTATATAATAAATATTTGGCTGCAATCCTTGGGATTTTCTCATTGGTGCAAAACTCCACAAAGAAATAGAAGCAATGAATTCAGATATATAAGCAATTACTACACGTCACAGTAATTGTGCCCGTCAAGACATTATACGGTTAGGCACATCCTTTTTCCAAAGTTCTCTTAGGAAACGCAGACCAATCATTCGCGATACAGTAATCAAAACGCTGGTACAACAATCACTATCCACACCCAGCCCCGTCCTCTGCTTCATTTCTCGATTCAACCACAGGAACAGCTATAAATCCATAGAGATGTGCATGTTTCTGGCTACAAGTGCACTTGTGGCGACGGTGAGTCGACGGCGGTCACCACAAAAAGGGAAGCCACATGATTCACAGACGGTACCGACAGGACAAAAATGTCACGGCTTACGCATGAGAAACCCACACCTTTACTCACGTTCGGATGCTGTGACACGTTCCATTTAAATGTCGAAAAGCGAGCGTGACGTATTTCTAAAGGGACAACTTCAAGGAGTCCAACAGGTCTGCTATAGTTCCTTGCCGAGAGCAACATATAAAAGTAAGATGTTTGATAATCGCTATTGAGGTGTAGCAGTTTTACATGGAAACCGAAACAGAGCCAAGAAAAGGGAATTTCGAACTTGGATGACCGAAGATAGCACGGCTCTGACGAAAATGAGGTTTGACAGAAATCCTAGGTGCAGTATATTCCATGCAGACAACACTATTCAATAGTGAACTCATGCAAGGTGCACGATAATTCATAGGTTCCACAAGTGTCTCTGGAGCCACCGTACCAGTCACAACACGCAAATTGGACTTCTGACTCAATATCGAAATGTCGACATCGAGTCAATCAAATAATTCAAACCTCCGTCTTCTTTCGATTAATCGATATCATAAAAACATAGGCCCTGATTAGACATTCGATCCATTCAAACAGTGACTACTCGAAAGTCGAACCGAGTCAATCGAGTCAAATGTCAAACCCAAATCATTGATTTGTGATCAGCACTTCTGATGAAAAGTGCTTAAAAATTCAATTTAGGTGGCGGAACTGTCGAGAAATTCATTTGGACCCAGGCAGATATTTCAAACTTCGAGTTCAAAAGTTAGGCATAATAGAGATCTCGATGTATGGAAATAAAACTAACGTATTTCCTACACAGGAGATCCACATACAGACTCATCCATAGTGAAGTGTAAGATGATCTACATTAATTTTCTTCTTTCATGCATTAATGGGTACAAAGCAAAGTGATACTACGAACGAAAGTATCTAGGGTACTAACTGAAACAAAAGCAACAAGGAAGGGCCTTGTAAAAGAAAAATGTCCTGATTGAGCCTTACGCTAGAAACCTACCCTCGGTAACTACAAAAGAGGAAATAACTACAAAAGAGGTCTGAGGAGTGAGAAGGAGTGAAGGACGGGGGTTTCGATCGAGTAGTGATCACAGATTAACTGTGTAAGCTAATAACGTAGCCAGTCAGTAGTAACAACACCAACTGAACTCCGCAGTTGACTTACACAGGCGCTGAAGGTGGGAATCTGCCGAAACGTCATCCAATAAAACAACTAGCTCAATCACTTTCTTTTTTTCTTGAGATAAACACATGTCTATCGAAGGCCAAACATTTCCACTAAAAATATTTCCCTTAAAAACACCCACAAGCGAGGATCCAATTTTCCCAAATTCTGAAAAGGTTTCGCTAATTTTGAAGGGAAAATCATAACCCACAAGATCTGCTGAAATTTTCAAATACAAGCATAGCTCGATTTAGAACGTCCTATTCATTACGTCGGGGCAATCTCTTTGATTATTCAGCTTCAAAAATCTTCTCTTCCCTCCTACGTGCGAATAAGGCGACCCTCATGTACCGTGCAGGATTTACACAAAGTTTCACCTCTGAGATAAATCTTGTACAGTGCAAACGGTAACTAGTGAATTACAACTGTGAGAAGAACACAAATAGTCCACATTCACCATAGAGACATAGACGTATGGTGGCAGCTGTTGCTGCAGAACGATGATGATGGAAATCCACTGAACTATGTTTCAGTTCCTAAATCTCGGCTCCTTTCGCTGCGCAAACAGCGTGTGGCAGTCGACTTCCGTTGAGGACCCACAGGTGACCGAGAAAGAATGAAAATCATGATTCGATTTGTTTCGCGAACGTTTTGGATTAGATAAGAGCTTGCATCCCTCATAGCTCGTGAATTCCCTACCCTTAAGATACTTTGATTATCTGTGAACATTTCTGGGACATCACGACATTTCAGGCCTAGAAATTAAAGAATAGACTAGAACATGGTTGTTTTTTTACTTTTATTTACTTATGTAAGTCTTCAGTATCTAGGAACTAAGAAATGGTGCGTGACCTACTTCTATGTATCGTGCGTTGAACGTAGGATACGCTAAATTACAAAGATATCCTCACTTGATGCGCTTTATGCGCAGCCCTCAAAGGAGTGATACCTTGAATATATCTGAAGAAACTAGGAGGACAAACAAACACTAAAAAATTAAAAGGATTTATCCAGAAGTTCAATGAATATCTCGTCCAAGTAACTTTACTTAATTGAGACTACTGCTTAGCATTGTAAGAAATAGTCCAAGACAGAACACGAAATTTGGAGAGCAGGTTGAGATTTTGTTTCTGAGGGAGAAGCTTGCTGGTTAAAGATTAGAATGAAATATATAGAGAAACCTAATGTTTTAGGGCAAAAATTCCAGGATGTTAACGGTCCTAAATTGCAAGAAATACTCTGAACAAAGGGCAGATGTGAGTCCATATAAAGAGAGTGGTGACATCGAGTATGTGGACCACTTTTGGCAGCACGCAATAACACACCAACCCGCACGCCCACCATGGAAATCATTGTTTAGCAGACCGCATTCTGCATATGGGCGAAACAATTCGTTTTTATCAAAAATCAAACAACTACAAAAGATCTACTAGGCGAGGATAACCCCACACTTCCAAGGAATGGACTGCCCGGGGAACCATGGGACTTGGTTCCGCCATGTTGTGGTCATTTTTCAACCTTATGACCAACCCATTTTTATACAAGTATCGGCTATATTTCAGTACAAAAGCCAATCGCCTTGTCGTTACGGTGAACCATTAGAAATTCACCGCACCGGCCAATAAATAAATCCTCCCGGCGGAGCTCGGCTGAGAAGTGGGCGGGGCAAGACTACGGTAGCGCGCTCCGTGCATCCCCAAATCCGCTTCACACATCAGCATTCATGATAGGCGTAATGCAGAGGTAAGTGAACCTCAATTTTCAGTTGTATAATAGGATAAGCACAGCTGGGCATGGTACAGATAGCACTCGTTCTGTTTTGTTCGTTATATTGTTAAAAACTCTATTAAATGAGGTTTTAACCCATAACTTTCTAGAAGACTGAGAATTCTCCGCTTCTAGCAATGTATCTCTAATCCTTGGATAATATTTGATTGAATTTCTAGTGCTGAGTTGGTTGATCTGGACGAGCAATCGCCAACATTTTGCGAGGCTGCTATTCGACAACAATTCAGTACAGCAACCGCTTTTCGTCCTGTTGGTTAGTGATAATCGTGAAAATGTTCAGCTTCCTTTGTACTCTATGTATTTACAACACTACTCTGCACTTTGTTGAAAAAATACACTTTTTATGTGTGTTGGGCGGCAACCGTTACTAATTTCGCATCAAAATTAATATTTCGTTCATAACGTTTTATCCCCATCAGTTCATTCATTTGTACGACTACCAGTAGAGCACTCCGTGTTGTTGTCACAGATCCTCGGTTTTTGTGGATTCCTCGTTAATTTCGCCTCGTTTTCATAGTTGTTGTCTTACAGATTAGTGTCATACACCCGTGCTACCCTCACCCATCGCCCTTCCTCCTCTATTCAGCCCCAGAGCCCTCCCTCACTTTTCGCTTCCGTGCTCGTCACTCGATGAGTGTCCGGCGAACATGTCACTGCTGTCGGCAGCACACATGCATCCGTGGCGTTGAACGCTCAGCAGTATGTTATGGTATTCGCCATGAAACACTCCGCTCGCAACAATAAAATGCACACCGGACCACTGCGACATTCGATACATTGATTCGGCACAACTTCGGTTCAACCCCAGTTACCCCATCTGCTTTCTTAGAATGCAGTTGGCAATCGAGTACACTCCGGCAAACCCTACCTCGCCTGGCGACGATGGCGAGCAGTGCTCCAGTAGGCATATAAGCAAAATTTCATCCCAATCCACTACCACATTATAAAGGAAAAAGTTTCTCCTCTCGCCCAGTCCACATAAAAGCTCCAACACTGATTTTTAGGTTCCAGTGCCAGTCCCGTGCCAGCAGAGGAATCCGTGTGCGCTGTATGCGGCTACGAAATCAAGGATCAGTTCGTGCTTAGGGTTAATAACGTTTTTCTTTCTTATTGCCACACAATTCCATAGCGGTGAGAGTGTGTAGAAGAAGCGCGAACAGCGTTCAGCAATGACAAATCCTGATTGTTCGCTGACGCACGGTGGCAGCTCCTAGAAACTTCGCTTCTCGCTTTCACAACCAGACATCGTCACAGCTAATATTTCTATTTGGAGTTTTCAATTAAATTGCTGAACACTGTTACTGCGCGTGTATCCACCAACAAATATTGAGTCGCCACCAATATTATGCCATTCAGCGATTGCAATTTTTGTCTCTCTCCTCTATGCTGCCACTTTCAGGTGGTCCGCATAAAAATTCGCTTTTTCAGGTGATGTCAGACTCATTTCACGAGTGTTGCCTACGCTGTGTGGCCTGTAATCAGAATCTTTCCAACAATCCTACATGCTTTTCCAAGGATGGACGGCTTTACTGCCGCGAGGATCATTCAATGTTGGTTTCAAATTTCCAAAATATTTCTCTTTTTTTTAGAACTTCGCTGCTACTAGATGCTAGATAAGCCTTTTCGAGTTCAGCAGCTAAGAACTTCACGGATATAGCACCTCAGTGTTCCTCAGCATTTTCTCTACACTCGCGAGCCACTTAATGTTGTGGTCGCGTGTGAACTGCTCCTTGCCTCGACGTGCTTCAGCATTCTCAAATTTGAGTAGTGTCGATTCTTACCGCCTCTTCATTGAGGACACGGGGTCGGGCCTTGACAACCGAACCTCCCGAGGGACCTCAACGATAAGATCGTTCACCTTACCAACCATAGCACACCGTCACCCGCAATTTGCATATTCGTTTAGTACCTGTTCAATTGCCTACTACGATAGCAATCTTCCTTTATCTTTGTCTTCTCCGCCTCTGCTCTTCTTCCCCAATTCCTGATTTCTTTCTGTAGCATCATCCATCACATTGACACTTCCAGCCATACCCTTGTCAAATTACGTTCGTTCGCGCACTTGCGTAACACTGATATGTGTGAGATCATTAGTAGGTTAACGGACAGCTGATACTCAGCTCAAGCCCGTCCTTGTTTCTTCGTGTCTTTCTGACAATTTATTTTAAGCATAGATTAGAGCCGTAGTGTTTTAAAATCTTTTTTAATTGACCTGTATTAGCGAGGCTTCCAAGGAGCCATGATATCTTACTGTAGTCTGTGGACTGCACCAAGAGGTCAGACACTCATGTTTCTATCTCAGAGAATTCGTCGAGTTTTTCTGCTCTGCTACGGCTGAAAGTTGCTCAATTCGGTCTTCGAACGAAGAAGAAAAAGTAGCTCAGGAGCTAGTCAATATTAAGCTTCCTTATTCTAGAATCTAGCTGGAAAGAGGCCTAGATTCTCTAAAAATCCCTATAATTTCTCCATATTCCAGTTCTTGTTAGAAGTTACCGCGAGGTTTTCGCAGTCTTATTCTTATTGGATGAGATATTCAAGAACATAAGGAAGACTAGGCGCATAGTAGGATAGGGAAGGTTTTATCTAGTTTTAAATCATCTCATTTCACACTGCACAGTAATGTCACCAAAGCAGTAATAATATTAGGTTGGGCAATAAGTTCGTGCGGTTTTTCTGAGCATTCAGTTTATTTTCACGAAGTGGACTAGTTGAACTAAGGTTTCTTTTGAAGTTAATACTCGCAGTAATTCTTCTTCACATCTAGAGCAAGTTCTTGCAAAAAAACCATCTCATAACTCTAGGAACTTTGCGTACAGAACAAGGTGCATACTCCATCCCGAAATCGACCTCTCTGAAGCAGACATCCACTCCTGTGCTGCCCCTCCAACAGTAATGGCTCTCATTTAGACGGTGTTAACATTGCCAGGGGCTTGAGCTGCATTTGTTCCAGTAGTGTAGTGGAGCAGCTGAAGGTGTCGGAGATGTACGCTTTTGTCCAATTGAAGGGTCACCTTTCATGGGACAGAGAATTAGAATTAGCGGGAATTGGGGAAATCGGTTATAGAATTTGTAAAAAGGAAAACAAGGGCTACAAGATGACCTATGATAGTTTATCGGAGTTAGATCAAATCCTCGTGAAAAATCGGGTTGAAAAAAATCGCACGAACTTATTGCCCAACCCAATATAATAGATCTTGGCTCACCAGGTTGGCAATAACATAAAGCTCACCGGACATTAGCCCAGATACCAGATCAATTGCACTTCTCAGCAAATTCAGATTCCACAAATTTCTTAACATCCGGATCATTAGCGAATGTCAGCTAAAGCTGATCTTTTTCAGGTGGAAGGACTCAAGAGAAATTTTTTGAACACCGGGAATTTATTCATTTAGTGCTTGTTACGTTGTAATAATTTTACGGTGCGATAATTTGGAGAGAAGGTGCATAATAATTGAGTATGAAGCTATGAGAAGCTACTGGAATACTATGGTTTGGAAAATTGCAAAGGCAGCAACCCCAGCCATCATACCATAACGGCTTCCAGTGACAGGGTTGCATAGTTTTTTAGGCTTTTTTCAAGACTTCTATAGAATTTTGTGAGGTTAGACAAATTCTTGCTTAGCGCACGAAGAAGTACAACTTGGCTTCAGTCAGGTAATGTTTTCAGCTTCATTGACCTCTTCTAAGAAAGCTTTTTATCTTCAGCTTTGTCTCCATATCTTTTACCTCTAACTTTCTCGTTATTTTTGGAAACACTGATCCACGCTATGTCTTCTAGGGATCACCAGGCTAATATATCATGTCCTTAGTGACCTTCATCCTGTTTTTAAACCCGAAATTCATCCGGGGGGTCAACCAGCATGCTCTCCATACGCTGATTACATGTCCAAGTATGCAATGATGCAATCGAGCAGCGCCCACACGAGGGCAACGCTCCGGCTCTCATAGCCAGCTGCCTCCTAGCCGCTCTTACAGCCTGCTACAGGAAGCCCAACGGCTGGTGTCAAGGGTTTCCCGATAGCCTATAATCCGGCAATAATGTGTCATTGGTCGGCTTAACACACAGCTAGCGCGACTCTCTGAATCTGTAATAGAATCACCTGCCTCGACATCTTCGCCACGGATTATGGGACGCGATTACAAGGCGAACGCGAAATCCCCAGTAATCATAGCGCTTCATAGTTCCATATCCCAATCCGGATACGGATATTATAACATCAAGCTTGCAAAGGTGCTGGTTTACCATTTTTTGAAGCGACCACCTCCTACAACAACTTAAATAAAGTACTAATACATCTGTTGCGTTCAATCGGCTAGTAAAAGCAATTAAACTTTAGATTGTAAGCTCTGTCCCTTGAAAAAACGCCAATCTGGACACCACTTCAAAACATTTTTCTAGTAATGATTTCCAATGACGCTTGCCAACTTCACGTGGATATTTGGGCAAGCGCATGTGTAATGCAAAATAAAAGTCTCAAAACTCAATCAATTGCTCCATAAGCCACACATAAATTCATTTTCATGCTGAACAAATCCATTGAAAAAAGCATTTTGTAATAAATTTATGTAGTCTCTCTGTAAAATTTCATCGTTATGAATCCTATTCACACTTAAGAATTCAATAATGAAGCGTAAGTTGAAGTTATTCTAAGATGTTGCTGCATGAGCAATATCCCATCAATGAACAGTTGGGAATGTGGACCATCCTTGCCCCCTTTCTCCTAAAACAGTAAACAATGCCACCAAGGCGGATAAAAAGATATGTTTTCGCTCTACGAAACCCCTCTTTACAGCTTATTCTCTTCCTCTATTATATATTTTATCGTCTATCTTCTCCCCAGTGATGACCCCCACGTATCCTCTACTTTGGATCGCAACATCGGCATGAGCTTTAGATGATTCTGTTTGAAAACTTGAGAAGGGCATAATTTGTTTCCTTAACACTTATGTACATACCTAATTATTTCCAATTGGTCTGCCAGAAGCTCTATTCACTCAAGATTTTGCTAAGCCTAATCTATAAGCGTATAACCTTCGAATTCATGGATGGGATCCAGTCCCTTAGCCATATGCGTTTTTCTTGTCTTAACACTTTTACCTTCTCCATTTTTCCATGGATGCTGCTCGTGCTCAGCCACACTGTCCTCGACAAGTGTGGGTGGCCCGAGAAGGGCGCGAAAAACGTGACATGCGCCAGCATTACCGTACCCTTCCCCTTGCTAGCCAATGTTTGCTTTAAATGTTTATTCAGGAGGCTACCAACGCAATATAAGCATCTAATTGTCAGCCCTAAGATTTGCGAATGCGCCTCTTTAAGGGTGAACGTGAAGATTGTGACGATTAAGGACGACGACGACAGCGACAATGTATCCGGAAGCCTTTCGAGGCAAACAGCGATAGTTATCGATTCTCGTGTCAAAATATCATGTGGTGGGACATGGATTCATTGTGAATTTTTCCGAATTTAATTAAACACACAGACGCGCTCAGGTGAATAGTACTAACAGGGCGTTCCACCGTTGTGCCCGCACAGTGGGAGGTCTGTAATATTACGATGACAGAGCAAATTAAACGTGTTGATGAACTAGGGACAGCAAGTGGAAACGATGCCACATACATATTAAAGTGATATGTATTGAATTATTGCTCTAAATTTTGCACGGATTCAGTTCCGTTTTGCATTTATGAGCTGCAGAGTATAAAAAATGAGCTGAAAAAGATTAAAAAGTCCTTGCCGGATATTTTTACCCCGTTTTCGTCAACAAAAAACTAGGGATACCCTACACAGGTTAAGAACAACGTTTCTTCTCACGTCTTTAATGTCTATTGAAGTATGGTATGAGCCTTGAGGACAAGATACGGTAACGCTCGCCTTGTCCTGCGCCATCGATCTTCGCGTTAGCAGCGACCTGGCAGCTGAGGATAGCTTGTCACTCGTATTCTCAATTTAACCAATATTCCTTAACGAGCAGTCGGAAACGACCCCTTTCGTTACGGGGCCATCCACGTATTGGACGGCTATGCAAAATATGAACCTCACAAATGAATCAAAACCTACTATAACCTTTTCAATTTCTGAAATTAGCAGTTTTATCGGAGATGCTGTTGCACCTAAGCGAAATTCCACCCTATGCGCTAAGCATAAATTAACCTTTGCAAACATTTCAAATGAAAAAAAAATCGAGCACTCTGATCTAACACTTTTCCTCCGAAAATTATTCTAGTATTAATAGATAAGAATAATGTGGGTATGTCGAATTTTATATAGAGAAGTCAACATTTAATCAGCATTCAGATGTCCTCCGATATCTTCTATGAAGATCCGGAGAAGTTTTTCTCACTTCCACCGAAGACTCGAGCAACAGTACCGCACCCTTTGAAATGCCGAGCGGGCTCAAGCTAAGCCATAGCCACTATTGCCCTAGTCAGAACATTCAAAGCACTTTTTCTGTTGTCTTACAGGTATATACATACGCAATGAAGTAGTTACTGCAGTTATCTGTCTCGCTAGAAGTAGTCCCAAATGGTCTAACTGTGGGTAAACTGTTTCGATCATATCCCGACCGACATCCCACCCTTACTGAGGGTCAGGCAAAAGATGCGGGCTTGCAGTTGAAAGCTGCTGTCATTAGTGCTGACTTCAGCCTTGGGTGTTGCACCATTTTTGCTAACCTCCTTCTTACACCGATTCTTCTAGTCATTGAAGCCCCTCCTCCTCGCTTTGTACCATCTGAGTTTGGTCAGACTAGTGAAAGGAGCCTTTGTTTTTGTTTCAAAAGAAAGGCAAAGCTAGGCGAGAGGCACAATTTCCTATTCATTCGAAATATTCCGGCCCAATCTAAGTTCGGCAGTACCGCATTGACAATTTTACTCAATGAGTGATAGTAGAAAGTTTTGACTATGCACACGTCAGAGAATGAACATTAAAAATTGGAATGAAAAAATCTTACCATCATCAGGACTTGTTCTCAGCACCACAGCCGCTGCAGATCCTAGCTTTGTGACCACCGTGAATCAGTTGAAAGTTGTTGAGGGCTCCTACCAATCATGAACATTCCAGCGGTATGGTCCCAAAAAAAGAACCACATCCCACTTTTGTCTCCCCCTAGAACACAAAGTAAACTAGCACAAAAATTACTGGAAAGTTTGTGAAAGAATGTTTTAAGAAAAGTTCTCATCATGTTCAATAGTAAGTACAAGTAAAAAAGGCTAACCGATCTATGAAGGAGGGTTAGGGCGGTGTCGACTGACTAAGGTGACGGCGTTCTTCAAAAGGAGAAAGTTCCCTCGAAACAAAGTGCAAAGTACAAAGAAGATTCTCGCCACCGGTGATCACTCCTGTAGTGTTCACACCGCTTGAAAAGTTGACTGAACCAGTATACTAGGATTTCATTTCTGTAATCAACTATTGTTTTCTCTTCAGGACGAACAGTGCTGGCACTATAATGTTAAACGTAATTACACCCAACAGATTATTCGAGCGCTTATTAGTGGCACGATCACCAATTTCGAGATCAAACAATTGATCTCGATATCCTCTTAATAGGTGGTCGATTGCGGTCGATAGATCAAAAGTATTGAGATCAAAGTTTGGAATGTGTACTTCTTAGGGATCTTACTGGTTTATTTTATCTCCTTCGTTAGACGTGCCTGGTACTTTTATGATTTGTCAATTACTGGTATCATGGTGGCACGAGGTCGAGTTGTGTGAAAACGCTGCATGATAATGAGATTTCTTGCAACTTGGTGATATGAAGCCCACCAAATTTTTCAGACTACTACTATAGGAGCATGTTTACTTAATGCTTCCCTTTGAATCGTTATCCAGTAGTTCACATTTCAACAACGAAATTCGTGGATGTCATTTTCTAATATCAGTCTACAAAGAAAACTTTTGCGGCCAACGCCTTGCCTGGTCGTTAAGGACTTGGTCCCACTCAGTTTAGTGGTGGGGTTACGATGCACTTATGGAAGAATACGATTTTCTATGATAAAGGCAGTACCCACGATAATTTTCATAGCAGAGATTTTGAGTGTCTCGGTTCCGTCCCAATAATTCTACTTGCCCCATCGTAGAGATGAGCATTCTCGAGATACAGGAGCGTAGATGGGTATCCGTCTATCCCCTGGATGAGTTGTAGCATGGAAGGGGATCGGTTGTTTTGTTTGCTAGCACCGTTTTTCTCTTTGTTACCACTTGTTTTCCATACCGATTTCCGCCCGTCATACCTATGCCCGTTGCAACTTGGCCGTCTTTTCCTGAAGACCGAAACGGGGCTTTTGAACCTACATTTTTTTTTCGCAACGTTAGACAAAATTGATCAATGTGTTCGTACTCATTATTGCAAGAAATTTGGGAATACAGCTAAATCTTCATGGCCAAATTTTCCGTGGGTGCTGCTTCTAAGGCGTTTGTTACATAAGTTTGTCTTGATGATTATTTTTTCAGCATTCTTAGGATTTTCATGTGTTTTTTTTTGTCTCGGCTTTGATACCGATAGCTACTTTTGATGGTGTCGGGTTCAATTACTGTTCTGAGATACCGATTTCAAGATGGATTTTGGTATTCTGGCAGGAATTTGTGCAAAAATGTTACGACCACTGTTATCCGTAGGCGGGAATGCCCACAAATATTTCGAAACTACTCCGGATCTGCACATGGGTTCAATATTTTTCATCATCCGATTGATAGGTTTGTAAACTTGTAGGGCAGATATCTAACACAATCCACCATATTTCTTCACTCCCGCAGTGCTATAGTACCTTTCAGTTGGGAGCATAATTTATAGGGGCACTGGAGAAAAAAGGAAATTTGGAAACTGTGCAGCATCCGTGAGGGCAGCCGAGAAAAGCAGGCGGTATTCACAAATAGTAAACTATTGTTATCCTCAAAGCACACTATAACTCTTGCGCATTTCTTCAGGGAAGGGTAAAACAACAAAATACTTATCATTGTGACTGAATAGTGGTGTATGTATGCTTTCCCACGTGCAAAATTTCCGGACTACTTAGCAATATGAGCTCGTTTCCACAAATAGCATGCGCTTTGTGAATTATGAATTCTAATTCATCAGTGTACTTCTGGCATTCCAACATGGTCCCATACAAAGCTATGCCAATAACACACAATGCTTAACAACCCGTATTCCAGACTGTTTGGTCGTTTCTGTGCCCGATGTCATGGAGCTTTGGCATCGCGCGATCTGGTCTTCCGATGTCAACATGCCACGTATCATCAACAGTGTTTCTCATGCTTCTATTGTCATATGCAGTTTAAAAAGGTATGAATAAGCAGAAGATTTTGTTGTGACTGCTGAAGAACCAGCATGTATACTTGATGTCAGACAAATGAATAATTAAAGAAACACGACACCAAAACATTGCCACCGTATCACATGTATATCACTTCTGTGACAGAGTCATAAATTTATTGTTGCAGGGAGATGAGTATCTGATTGTGGAGGGTGAGATCGTTTGTCGAAAGGATTACCACATGTTGCTACAAAATCACTTGCATACAAGTAAGTTCTCTTACAGGAGCTTGAAATGGCTGTATAAGATACTAGTTCGGTCTACTTTTGCATGTTAGCAGTTCACAAACTTGTCGTACTTTTTCTTTAAATTTCCGTTGAGCTGTCCGATTTTTGCCCAAAATACACCACCCACGGGAGCCTTCGTCTCTGAAATATTTTTTCTCCCTTCCCATATGGATAGCTGCTATTGAATCACATTCATGAAAAGGTCCCAAAGAATGGTCACCTACCTGTGGGGACATAATCGGCTAGCATTGAGAGACCATCCAACGACGCGCCAGTTTACAGTTTTCGATCAAGCAAAACTCGCATCGTACAATCATCTATCTCCAAACACAAAAAACAGCGTGATTTCTCAAGTTTCTCGTTGGTTTCGCCAAAACTAAGCGCAGAAAGGGGCATTTCGTTCCTCAAAGCCTCCTGAATATGGCGAGTTTCCAAATATGAAAATTTTTGTGGGTGGTGTTTTTACATATGGCCGTCTGAATGTTGATGCATATCAAGACAGTAATCTTTAATATTTGTGGACCGTCGGTCGCTGAATTCCAACATACATATGTACATAAGTTACTTACAACATAAATACGTATGTAGTAGAACATATTTATGGAATAAGTAATCAATTACTTCATAAAATGCAGCATCTATGATTACATCAATAGGAGTGCCATTGGCTTACTGGCAAGCTTTTCGTGGAAAATTTCCTAGAGCAACTGCTATATCCAGATAGTAAATATGATTAAGTTAGGTAATATGCCTAATATGAAAGCTGGGCAACTCTCAGTCACTCTTTTGCATAAGGACTATCTATGATGTGCTCACTTACGTACATCTAGCTCCACAAAAAAACAAACCCCTTCTCTTCAGGGCTGATCCGCCCACATCTTGTGCTCTAGCGAACTCCATTTTGTCTACTACCGAAACCGTTCACCATTTGTGCTGCAACTGCAGCCCCCATGCGTAAAATCTAGCCAATTTCCTAGTCCTGTTAATGGCCTGCTACTGTGAAGCATTCTCAGTCTAGTACTAAACTCAGAAAATATTCGCTGCTTTTAAACATTAATGTACACTTTATTACTTCCACTTTATCTTTGCTTAGTGGCAGGCGCTCCAGTTCTGTTCGACTTCGAATCGTCAGAGTCAAGCAGGAAAACTCCAAAAAGACCAAGGACCATATTGAATGCGACTCAACGGAAGCAGTTCAAGGCGGCTTTCGAGAAGAGCGCGAAGCCATGTCGAAAGGTTTGTGTGGTATCGCTGGCATACAAGGTGGCCCAAAATTATGGTAACACCTTTTGAGCTCCTGCATCCTAAATCGATGCTGGGTTGCTCCTTCCTCCCCAAAACTTTGCTCGGTTATTCATTCGCTCTATCACTGCACTTTCAATATTAACTTGAACTGTAAGAAATTCCTGGTATACTCCTGCCTACCGCCATCGTAAAGTTAGCGCCAATTTTATAGCAGTGGTGTTTTGTTACCAGGGCACAGCCCGAGGCGGCCACTAGAGGTTGCCACTAATGAAGACAAAGAGTGATATTTTATTTAGAAATGGGTACAGTTTGGAAGATTTAGTTCATTTCATCTCAATTCCAAGCTGAAATCCTCGAAATGCTGATCACAGCATGGAACTGCTACAGCCTCCACAGCCTCCCCCACCCCCCCCCCCCCCCCTTAGAAGATTTGTCAGAGACAGAAAATTATGATTGGAGCTCGTTTTCTCCTGCAACCAGTGGACACTTCCAGTGGACACTTCCAGGAAATTTCTCAAATGCACAGTAAATTCCAAAACACGCGATTGGAAGGAACCAAGTCTTTCCCAAAGTGGCATCCTTCGTTTTAGTGACACCATCTCCGTTTTTGAAAAGAAAAGCCGTTCCAGATTGTCGATAACATTCATTAACTTTTTGATGAAGTCGGAACGCTGTTAAGGTGTGCTGTCATTCATGTTACCATTATTTCGGGCCATCCTGTACCACTAGCAAATGCAAAGTTACGTTTTTATTCAATAAACGAAGTTTTCTCTGTCGAAATTCAAACACCACTTCAAGAAGACGACTGAGGAGCATGGAAACAAATCTAAGAGTAATCTTCTTTGTGGCTGTGCGTTTCTGGTGGTAAACTACTTTCAGTCGAAATGTAGAAAACTAATATTGACTTGTCACCAATATTGGGCCTTATACTTTGTTTGGGAAATTATCTCCTCTTCCACGCAATTTTGTAATGTAGTGGAGCACTACATATGAAACTCGGCTCATCAAATTTTCGTTTTGATTTGGTCTTAATGCTTTGCCGCTAGCTGCTTAAGACCTAGATATTAAGATGATTCCCAATAAATGTCAAGGCATCTTTGTAGATTCGTGAACAACTTGCCAAGGAAACAGGACTTAGCGTGCGCGTCGTCCAGGTGTGGTTCCAGAATCAAAGAGCGAAGGTAAGTCTCAACTCCTACCGAATGATTTAGAATTCGTCAGACATTTCTTTCTACTATTCCATACCCAGATGAAGAAAATGCAGAGGAAAGAAGAGAGTAAACGCGGATCAAGCGCGCTTGACTCCGAAGGCAAAAGCATCGAAGGCGAGAAGAGTTCTGATGAGGGTAGGTTTCAAGCCATGTCCTTCATTCCTGTGGATAAATTCACAATGTTGTGGCATTTTCAGAGAATTGCTCCGACTGCGACGACCTCGAAATGGAGCATCCAGAAAAGCCGTATCCAGAGAATCCTATCGAGAAGCTTTATCACATGCAGAGCACATATTTCCAGTTCACGTAATTGGAAGGTAGTAGAGGTAGTAAAAATGCTGCATACATGAGTTCATCATTCTAATGCAGAAATCATCGACTGAGGAGCCCCTGAGTGTTTTCTCACCGATTTTTTTTCCAAGCACTCGCTTTTTTATCACACATAGATAGAAGTTTGGCTTCTTTATCTCTTTATGTTGATCGATTGCGATTTTAACGCTCAAAACTCGTACACGCGTAATCGGGCCACCCAGACGTCCGTCCTGTTCGTCCTCGATTTGACTAACTATTCTTTGTGTTTTACGCGTGTTGATTATGTCATATTTGTTGTATGAAATTATATTTATTGTATGCCTAGCGCTTCTAGTGCTTTCTGTCATTTTGCATATTCACAAAGGGCCGCATTCGAAATCTAGTAGAAGCTAGGATTTTTCTTAAACTTGAGTGTAGCTAGCCATTTCCAAAGCAGCTCAACATTTCTTGGCTGTTTGGTCGCAAACGCAGGCGAACATAGTTTTGGTTCTAGGCGTTTTTGTTAGTGGTGGGACTTATTCGCTAAGAACTTCTTAAACATCAAGGATCTGTGCTCTTGATGCCATTAAACCATCATCTGCACAGGTTTCACTCAGTCAGTTCTTAGCTGCAGCGCATTCATAAATAAGATTCGCTATGGAGCGATACATATCATATCATTCTGGCAAATGTGACCCAATCGCAACGTTTTCGAATGTGGCCCTAATCAGTGGTTCAGTGGTTACGTCTGAACTCGCCCACGCCTAATTCCACCACTCACTGGTAGATTTCTGGTGTAGAGCGTTATACCCGGAGATGGGCGGTGTGGCCGAGCTCAGCGATTGGTCAGTTCAATAAATCAGCCAATCTCAGAGCTGGCGGCTCTGCAAATTCCAAGTATAGATCTCCCCACCCGTAGATTTCTCCTTGCGATGCGCAGAATATCAGAAACAAGCTCATAGATGTGTCGGAGTGCGTGTCCTAACGCCGTTTCTTTTTTCTCCTTTCGGAGATGTTCGAAGACTTCTGGATTAAGGTGACTACTCATACGAGTTCAGGTGTAATCACGGTCTTCGTCGCAGTTTCATGAATATGCTACACTGGTTCGCTACTGTGCGCGTTTTCTGGTCATTGTATTCTCTTGCCATGACTTTCTAGTCGAACTCTGATTTACATCTCAATGAGTGCAAACAAATCTGACTTTGTGTTTCTTCTGGTTTGTTATATGTCTTGGTTTATCTGCGAGTTAACAAGCCATATATAAGCGGAATAAAATGTTATAAAAGGGCAAAGTAGTCGTTATTTTTTATTTTCGGAAGAGATCAATAAAAACGTGAGTAATAGGACTTTGTACTGGGAAATGCACATGTTCGCTGATCGCGTTAATAAGCAGCATAAGCTGTATGACTAGAAGGTTAAAATTATCCCAAGCTAGAGGAGGTATGCGAGGACCATCACAAGTAAAGCAGCAAGAACACTGGTGGCCTGTTGACCACCGCAGAGGAACGTCTTATCGAAAGATGTGGGTCTATACAGGATTCGCCTTCCGTTGAGCGGCTGTACTGGGCGGTAGTTGTGTGTGAATCGACCTCCTTCTTGGGAGTGAACTTGGCGCAGCTCTTTCATCTGAAAGAGACTCATCAGAGCGAATGTAAATCCTCCTTAATTCAAAAAAATATCAGTGCCTGCGAGCGGGTGATCGTGATCGGATCAGCTAGCACCGTCCAGATGACAGCTTCATCACATCCAGGAGTTGTCAGACTACCCTCATATCGGTAGAAGGCCTCGGTGTGTGCGGGTAAAAGCGGTCGTGCACGAAATCCTTGTACTGAAGAACGGTTCCCTGCAAAATGTTCCACTTTCAGTGTGTCTTCTTCTTATTGAGACCTGTGAAAAGTTATTTTCTTCTCAGCAAAAAGCCATCTTCATCCCACTTGTTTCCTCCCTAATTAGTGCAAGGCGAGAACCCGTTAAGAAAAACGACTACCGATCACTAATGCGTTTTCCCACCAGGAAATATGATATTTTCTAATACGGATGAAACGGCTGCCGTCGAGCTGCCATCGTGTCCAATCACGAGAAAAACGCCAACGACAGCTATGCCATCTGGCTTTCGGATAGCTTCCGGAAGTGTGAGGTCGTGACGAGCGTGAACGAGATGTAGCTGAAAAGAAGCTGCATCATGACGGGATCTGAAGAAAACCGAAAAATCTGCCCAACATACCTCCGCCGGATAATGAAGTCCGCCAATTTTATGTTCAGACCCAAGATGATCGTGCTGGGCCCAATGGAAATGAAACTGTACAAGCCGATAGCGATGTTTTAGACCTGCTCCTTGAATGTATGGCTGCTTTATTCCCCAGGTCTCAAAGCCATCTGCCACAACTGAAATGTAAACAGAATTTAGTTTGGATCTCACTGCAGCGGGCCTTTGGCTCCAACACCTGTTGGCTTGAACTAACTAAATTAATTGCAATAAAAGTGAAATATTCGCCCAAGAAGAAGATTCCATTTATCTCATTCCATAAGTAGAACATAAGGCATCCTGCACATGGGCAACAAATGCCTGGTGGATTCGGATATCCAAGCGAACGTTAGCTTTATCATGGAACGAACATGAAGGTCAGCTATATCGCCAAGCAGCTCCATCCTATTTTGTATTCACCCCCACTGCACGAAATGCACGTGCTAATGTGTGAAAACGATGTATAGTATGTATGTATGACTATTCAAAATTCGGTGCGATATGGTTTTAAGAGATATAACTGTATCAGTTGCGGATGCAGGTCTCGCAACCGAAGGATGGATGGGAAGGGCTGAAAACTTTGGTTTGCGCCAATTTTCAAAAGTAAAGTCGCCAAAAAATATTAATATTAATATCAAATGATTGAAAATAATTATATTAAAAAAACAACAAGGAATTTAAATTATGCTAGCACAAAATTTCTCAACTCTTTGATAAAGTATCACCCCTTGCGTACAAGTGCCAATCGCAGGAGTTGCTAGCCAGGAGGGGAGGGGTGAGAGGGG
>KN726742.1:0-13509 GCA_000816745.1 Ancylostoma duodenale
TATATGTTGTGCAAGACTGCGTCTTCTGCGTACGAGATTCGATTGTAGGGGCGGGACGGGGCGGGAGCCTCGACCAATTGCACGCGTCGGCCGCGCCCCCTGCCAGGTATAACGCTGCACAGCCCGCGAGCACTGTCTATAACTCAGCCCAGCGCTGGTACCCCTCGCCTGCTCTCTAGAAAATTTTGATGAAGTACTATCATCCCTATATTATAAACGGCGAGGCCCTATTTCGCAACTGTCTGTCTGTCCCCGATGACTCAACTCCTGAGGGAGTCGAGGGAATGCCGATTTTTTTCCGTTTTTTGAATAGTTTTCTCGGTGCTAAAGGTAGGTATTTGCAGAGAAAGGCAGAGAAAGATCGAGGAGGGTTCAGGTATTTTTTTAGAAAGGCAGAGAAAGATCGAGGAGGGTTCTATACTCTTGACGCAACGATTATTTCGCAATTCATCGGGAGTAAAAACTCGAGAGCAAAGAGATTGCATGCCCGTGGTTAGTTAGCCTTAACTGCAAGCAAGCTTGGAGTCAAGGTAAACAGAATTGAATAATTAGAGCTTAGGCAACTCTAATCACCTTGATTTCTTTACCAGTCATCTTCTGGAAGCGCCTTTTCTCATGCAGCATTCCTCGCGCAGAATCTAAGATAACAAAGCAGACCCAGGCCTTCTATTTCAAAAACGGCTCCTATGAGAACGCTTAGTGCTCATTCACTGATTCCAAGGTCTCAACGCTACATTAATTCTTTCCAGAAACATTTTCAAATGCCCAAGAAGGGCCGAGGATCTAGGAAATTTTCTAGCCGCAATACACTTCCTCGCACCTTTTATCACTCAGGATACCAGGAAAGACCAACTCCAAAAAGGGTGGTCCGCCCACATATCTTTTCCATAAACCTAACAAAAGCAAATGGAGCGAACACTTCACTTTTTCATGAAAAAGAATGAGGAGAACTGAGTATTTAAGAAGCAGAGCCATAAATAATCTACCGTCAACTAATGGAGTTACTTAAGAAGACGAATTATACGAAACTAGCAAAAGGATTCCTACATCCAACCCTTCCATAAAAGAAATTTAAAAAAGTAGATTCGCAGAAAATCACTGTCATGCGCGAAGCGCGGCGAAGCTGCGCTTCGTGTGGATTCTTCGTGTGGACAGTCTTCGTGTGGATTCTTCCAGCTCACCTAGCCCAGAGGTAACGTGGCGCACAGGTCCGAGACAGAGCGCCGCGAAGCGCCGCTCTGGCTCGGTGATTTATATAAGAGGATTCCTGGTTTTGGCGGAGACTACACTCTTCTTCTCAAACCTAGGGTATCCGTACTGAGTGGAGTTTGCGTTCTCGAAACGTTGGGTAGAATCCACAATGTGGCATTCGCCGTGCACATACAAGATCGCTCACTCAAGAACTGCAAAAAAAAAACGCTCTAAACGCTCTAATTTGTTTTCACCATCAATCATCAAGGACTCATGTTGGCTTTATCACTTTATATATGTACAATATGTACTTGGTTGCATCGTCGGATTCACGTTGGCTCATTATGTTATAGACATGGTTGTAGCACTATCTTTATGCAAATGTAATTTTGGATTTATGTCACTGCCCAAATGCTCGTTGTTGCAAGTTCTATTACCGAACCCTACACATTAGCTCCGTGGCATACTTCACAGCGACACCGTCGCGGTGAAGAAAATGAGTGGAAATGATGAGAACCAAATGTTACGGGTTCTAATATGTTATCACACAGTTTGCGTGGAATAGCGTGTTGGTATAGGAGCCACTGCTAGAAAACTTGTGGTGGTGAAAGGACGCAGCGACAGCGTTGCTGTGTAGTATGCCATAGGCCTTAGGGCTATGGTCACTTCAAATAATTTTGTTCGTTTGAAAAATGTGTTCACTACTCAACGTCTCCTGTGCTAAGTAATTCCCCTTCTTGCAATTAGAAGACTCCTCGACATGAATTCACCTGAACCAGACGTAGGAAAATTTCTCAACTACTCGAAAAAATGCGGATATTGGTCAAATATTAGGGTGGTAAGAAAGTCTTGAGCCGACTTTGTTTGACAGTTCCAGAACTTTTGATTATTGATCGGTGCCCATGACCTACCATGTGGTTGTTGTAGACCAAACTCGGAGCTTCTCTATAACAGGCATACGTAGCCGAATTGCCTACTTCAACTACAACGTCAAATCCAAAAGAATCCATCCAAATCCAAAGTCCTCCTAGCCAAAATCAGTTCTTCCTGCATTGCCCACACCGAAAAGAGTTTCTGGAATACCTAATTAATGGAGATGAGAGTTAAGTCCTTTACGGTTCTAACACGCATCGTGCCATGCGGCTCCGTCGAGGAAGAGTTCTGCCAAATCGCACCCCCACCCAAACAAGTGTTTCTTTTGCTACTTCTGGAATTCGTTAGGAATGTTGCATTACGAGCTGCTCCCGCAAACATACACGGACCGGTAACACTTACGCCTATCAGCTCCAGAAAGTGGCGGATGCTGTTCAAGAAAAACGGTCGAAACGAGTTTTTTGTACACCTACGCCATGATGACGCTAGGCCCAAAATAGCTAAAGAGACGCGTGAAAAATTGGAGGAGCTGGGCTGGGTCACGGTTCCCCACCCACCCTATTTTCCTGAAGTTGCCCCTTCCGACTACCACTTATTTTGCTCCTTCAAGGTATTCCAAGCTAAGAAAAAATTCACTAAAGTTGACCATGTTGAAAGAAAGGTCAGCGATTTCTTTAGCTCCCAGTCTTCCCAGTTCTAGGAGAAGGGGACCGCATACCTGCTCATTATGTGGGACACTGCAGTGACTAACTATGGTTATTATATTATTGAGTAACTCCCATGTTCTCTGTTCATAAAACCTGGGCATCTTTACTTGATTGTATGATGTGATTCTTCTGTGCCACACAGGTTATTACAAGGACACGTTTTTATTTCGGCCTACGTTTCGACTGAACGTCAGCTTGGACGATCAGTTGCTGTTGCGGTCGCATCTTGCTCCGCTAAATCGGTGGGACACGTGGTGAGTTCGTCCGTCGACTGGAGGCTTACTGTTATCTGACCCGGATGAGTTGAAAAAACGGGTGTGAGGAGGTATTTGGTGGTGTAGAGCAGATGAAAAACTTGAACCACTTTCAGGCCCTGAAGACGACGTTCAGTCGAAACGTAGGCCGAAATAAAAACGTGTCCTTGTAATAACCTGTGTGGCACAGAAGAATCACATCATACAATTATTGAGTAAATTCCACAGGTATGCTGATGTGAGTAATAAAAGAAAGCACAAAAAAGTCTAAAACGGCTCAAGACTTTCTTACCACCCTAATATTTGATTGCTCCGAATATTTGAACACATCCCACCACTTCGAATCATTCGATTATTGGGTGATTTTGGAAAAAAAAAGGACTTTGGGGTGCGGACATGCCAGACAAGGCCTTGCCCGTGCCTTGCCTCCAATCAAAACTCGCTGTTTGAAACTTCCTTGCAAATAATTCGAATAATTACTGTACTGAATGAGCTAGCTCAGGTTTTCACTCCTTCATTACGTCATACGACACAGAACCAAAAGTAACGTTTATTCGAATATTGGCAGATAATCAACCTTGAAGGCAGGTGCTACGAACAAACATTCGATCCAGTATCGTTGCAGCTTTCTGAAATATCCGTACATGTACTGGGTACCGTTTTATTATAGAACAATAATCTTTGAAATTCTAAGTTACTTCTGGATAATTTTTGAAACAACTGCTCCTTTATTTGCTCACAAAAAGACGCCACCGGAATAGTATTTCTTTCGGATGAGTGTCTTTGATTACGATCAGAATCTCACTTTTCCTCCATTGCGCTGCTGTCAGCCTCAGCGACTTTGAAGGGCAAGTGTCGATCACAGGGGGGGGGGGTTGCCTTATGAGGACCACGACATTTGGAGATTGCTAATATTTTCAAGAAAATGTAGCACATGACTGCACACAGTCTGTAATGTGATACGAAGAGGATGTATTCATGATCCGAATAAAAGATTAGGTTCTCATACCCTTTTTATTCATTACAAAGTTTCAGCGGACCTTTTTCCACTATGGTGGTAAATTTTTAATTGTGATTCCCTAATCTGCTGCTGTTTAAGCCATTTTCAATGTAGTTCCCGGGACGTTTTGTTAATCGAAGACAGCGCCGGCAAAGATGTCATTTCTTGAGATGTCAAGTTTTGACGGACGTGAAATTCACCGTGAAATCGCGCTGAACAACCGGGAAATCCATAAAAAAAGGCAATTTTACAAGGTGATGGTAAGACGTAGAAGTGGTAGTCACGAGCAAGTTTCCAGAAACTCTTGTTAGACTAGTCTTAAAATTGATTCTAAGAGGAATGAAACGTACAACAACATCAGGAGCTGTGTCTTCTGCCGGTTTGTCTATGATGAACGCTTTCTCGCTTCCATACTTGTCGATGTTTGGATCTTTACCTCCTTCTGACGTGGCAAAAACGTGTACTGGGATCCCCTTTTCCTTATACTGAAAAACGTATTCCATATGATTCGGTCACCATACTGGAATTAATAGTGTCCAGGAGAAGAATGTCAATGAAGTGAACTTGCTCCGCACTTTTTGAGTCCATTTCAGCGCTTCCGCTGGGTCCTTGGCGGGATTTACAAGCCAGATAATTGCCATAATTTTGGAGTTTGACACTTCCTGTAGTGGGTAGTTAGGCGAGAAATAATAGCAAGAAAATACATGGAAGTGTTACCGATGCTCCAGAAAATGCTTTCTCAAGTCCTTTATGTAAATTAGCGGTCCTGGTTGTGCTCTCCTTGGCTTCGGTTTCGTGCCTTTCATTTCTAGAGGCAAAATGAATGGAATGCTTTCATCGCTATCAATAAAATACAGTAATGTGCGCACATTTGATCCATGACTGTCCAGACATCCTTGTCAAGATTAAAATCCATTCGAATTTGGAAAATCTCGTCTGCAATGCCATAGAGAATCAGGCGAGCACGAGCGTTGTGGGTTGCAAATGAGAAGAAGAGATTTCCGATAACGGGATTGTAGCGCTAAAGAGATAATATAAAGCTATACAGATGTTGCTAAGGCTGCCGCTATACTCCTCGAGGAGTATAGCATCTAGCATCGCCGTGGCAGTGTCGACTTCATGTTTAATACGTCTCAGACAATTTCGTGGGCAAATCCCGTTCCAACCGCAGGCAAATCCCCGACGAAACGTTTGAACGAGGACCAATAGCGGGCAAACAGCGGGCTAAACCACGCATATTGCGGGCCCAACGCGCTGTCGGGCGAATCGCGGGCTGAACGCAGGATGTTCCGGGCTGATGCACGATCATCGGGGTTCGGCCCGCTATGTGAAGAGTGTCGGGCATCGGCCCGCTTCTTGCGGTCACTGACCGCCGGCAAATATCTCCAAAAAGCAGCCTAAACGACCAAACATTTCGGCTCAATGAGGTACTGGCCCGGTCGGAATATCTGGTTGTTGATAGTAGGGACGCAATAAAAGATGAAGGCAACACCGGGATGGAAAAGATCAGCAGCATGGATGGCCTAGCGGATAAAGCAGCAGACTCTCAACCATTCAGGAACAATAGTCAGGTGGGTTCGAATCCGCTCAGAAGTAGGAGGAAACTACCACTACAAAACATGCATGGACCTTGCAAACAATCACCTTTTCGTATTTCTGATAAGAACTTGCATATTTATGTTGCTTATACACTTCGGTGGATCACTTTGGATCCACAATGGCGTCGAACCCTCGGCTCTTCCGTCGGAGACGTTGGGCGAGGTGTGACCGATCTCCCAGGGGTTGTCGCGGGTGCCAACTGACAGGTAATTGTGGAAAATGCTGCCCTGTGCGCTGGATTAGGAGCAGTAGCGCCTGATGGTTTGCGGGCTCATGGCGGCCTGAACGCGGCTACTTCTCGGGCAAAAACACCCACATGCTCGTTCCGACCCTCGCTCCCCGCTCGTTCGGAACGGGATTCGCCCCCGAAATTGTCTGAGGTATCGATTGCGGGCGGTCCGAGATTGGCGACTGACCGTCGCGACCCGCCCACAATCAATAGCTAGGTGCTATACTCCTCGAGGAGAATAGCGGCAGCCTAAATCAAAAATATAGAAGTCGTAAGGTTAACGTCGGACCTACGGACTTTTCTTGATGCTCTCTCGCAGGTTCACACACATCCCAAACTAACGATATCAAGCAGACAAATGAGGAAACGTTCCCCCAATTCATATAAAGCTATTAACATTGAACTCCGAACCGCCGTGTGCAAGGGACGGGTATCGCGTGGCGGCACGGCACTCGAGTTGTGTGCTGCTGGCAGAAGCAGACAACCAGAGTCAGGATGTAGAGCGCCTGTGGGTCTGCCCGAGACAGCCGTGCCGCCGTCCCGCCCCTTGCCCACGGCCGCTTGGAGGAGTTCCCTGCAGATCTTTCTGTTTTGCGCTCCATCATACATGTGCCTGTGGATCCGTAATAGTTCGCTTCTGACTCTGTTCGCCGACGCTCTTCGGATGACTGTGGTAGTCGTGAATAATGTGATTTAGTGCAGATGATCATATGAAATGATTCAGGTTTGCTGGCTGTTGCTGAGCTTGAAGATGGAAGTCTGCCTGGATATGTGAATGAAAAAGAGCGAGTGGTAGCTTTAGAGACAATCAGAACGAATGTAGGAATTTTGAAAGAACTGAAGTCACACGGCTAACATCACTCAATTCAAAGACAGCACCCGATCAACCTCGTTTCTGGGATTTTGCCTGGTTTTGGGGTTTTCAGGGTCCTAGAAATCATACCCAATAGCATAGCGAAGAACTTGCGAAAATCCGTGAAATTGGGGTGCCTTTTTCGTTGTTTTCTGTCCTGCTCCACTGATATTCGTGAGTACCGCTACACAGGTGAGGTCATACGCGCTTGCGAATGTGACGAGTCTTTGTTAGTTGGCGCATCCTCGCTGCGAAAGCACGAGCAACGGGGCTGGGTTCACGATAGCGATTCGGATTTCCTCATAGGTATCTCATGATTCTTTGTGTTCGTTTAACATTTATGATGTGCTTCCAATGTCTGTTCCAAAGATTGGTATCATGGCATGCTTCTTGATGACATCAGAATTTCTGCCTCTTTGGTTGACGATGCATTTGACAAGTTTTGCGTGGCGACATAATTAGCATGTTTTGCGTGGAGATGCATTTGGAGAGGTTTGCTTGACAGCGCTTTTGGCGTAACTGCTTGTTTGGCAATACATTTGACACAGTTGCCTTTAGTGGAGCCGCTACATAACTTTTTCCTGAATACTTGGATCTGTTTCATCTCACTCTTGCACTAGTTTCGTCTTTTATATGATCTGATAACCATTATCAGTGACCAGCCGCGGGATTTCTTTATGGTACATACACATAGACACATGACAGACCAACTCAGACATTCGTGCGGGGGTCCCCCCTGACAAAACGCCCCCTTATCATTTTCGGGATTAAATCCGGTGCACCGGCGGGAGACATCATTTTGGTTTTTTTTTTTGAAGAATTAAGCGGAGAATGTGCAGGGTTGTAATTCCCACGTAGCAACCGTTATTAAGAAAGGGATATAGGAAGGCCTCAGTTTGGAAGGTAGACCTCAGACTAATCTCCGCTTCGGCGGAAAGTGGGCTCCTATGGGACTCGACTGGCCTACTGAGGCCCGTTTGAAACCGTGGCCCAGTGCGAAGATCAGGAGAGATGCGTGGGACGCAGTTGCGGCGTCCGGATCCGCTAGTATCGGCCGGAGTCGGCGCACGAGGCGCATGACGTGCCTCGGAATTCGACGCGCGTTTTTGCTTTCTCACTTTTCTCAACTCCGGAACAAAGTTTGGTCTCCCACCGGAGCTTGCAGGACAAAATCGGGATGTTGTGGGAAAAGCTCACGTTTTGATGACTCCCGCTCACCCTCCAGCTGGAGTCATCATTTTGTGGTGCGGGACTCCCGCCCAAATGAAGAGAAGATCATCCTTATAGATCACGGGAGATGCTGAATGTTTTCTTGGAAGCATGACTATTGCACAATTTGAAGTGGAACAATTACTTTTAGTTGAATTTAAATGTATTCACAACGTCAGTATCATGATTCGTCTCACATTTCAGTGATTTCTGAAGTCCGACACAGGTGTACAACATGTATAGGGACATGGAATCGTGTAAAAATATGAAAAAATTAGGGAATGTAACTTACCTTGTAATCATCATGCGAAATGTCCACAAAGAAGAAAACGTCGTGCGTCCTGTCGCTATCGCAGTCCAAACACGCAACGCCCTTAAGTGTGTGATTTACCAGAACAAATTGAATGTTATTTTGTTCTTAATATGTATTTAGTTCTCATGGCGGTTGACGCTTCACCTTGGTTGTACCGATATCGACATAAGACCTTCCCCCCTAGATCGAGCTACCATTCTAGGTTTGCTAAGTGGATAAGTGTGGGTAGATTGTTTATGTCTCAGTAGTGCACTAGTGCGTTTTGTGAAGATACCCCCGGAGCAAAGCGAGCGAAGCGAGTCTCAAAAGAAATCTGAGATTCCGGCTTTAGCAGTACTATCAAGATGGTGATAAGTTACTAGAAATGAGAATCATCCTCTCTCGTGAGCCACCAAGCATTCCAAAAACGACTACCAATTGGTGCAACAGAAAGAGGACTTGTCTCTTGGGCTATGTCCAGCCAAGAAAGGTGCCTCGCCAACCCCTCAGAATTTATCTACGCCTCCAAATGGCCGGTCAATTTGTCTGATTTGGATGTCCTACACTTCTTAATCTAAGCGATGCTTAAACAAGAGGCCTGTCAGAAAAACACACCATCGTTCAGGCTCTGAGAAAGTTTCTGGAGAAAGTCAGAAAAGAAATCCGCGAGATCACGTGGCTGTCATTCGTGCCAAAGCAGACCACATTGAATGATCTCTTGGTTTTCGTTTCCTCAAGGTCATCTTCAATGAAAAGAACGTGCTGAGGTCGTCACGAGGCCGTAAACCCGTGCGTCTGAGCTGCGACAGCGATGCTACTGACCCTACCGTTCATCAAATGAACGAACGCACGTCAAACGCACTCATCTAGCACAAATTGCCTAAAGGTGTTAGTTAATAGCTGTTGAAGAGATCGTATAAATTGAATCGCTTATACGTCTTATCGTTTTTATGCGTTTTTTTGTCTTGTGACAGTAATTATGCGCCATCCTGCATAAAGACCTTCAAGCTTTGACTGATGACGCCTTCGTCAGGTCGTGAACATTATTTCATGCACGGCGTGAGCTGTTCGTTTTCATTGCATCACATTAGCATAGCGCACTTAGCACATCTTGGCTGATCATTCAACATCACATTCGAGAGGTCATCGTTGACAAAACCTTGTTTCAGTTCGAGAAAATACAGGGTGGACCAGAATTATGGGTACTGCCAGTGCGCTGAGAATTTGTTCAGGTATTGACCAACTTGGAGGTCCTTTCGAGATTTCTTAAACTTTTCCTATAGTCCAAATCTTCTACTTTCCGCTCATTTCATTTCATTATTCAGAATCAACCACTTCCCAATTATAGACCCAATCTTTCTGCCACTATCACTTAGCCCCACAGTGACGTTTAGACACGCAAGAGTTGTAGCTCTTCAAAAATATGTGAGAACTTCAAACACAGAGTGATACAATTTGTCAAAGCTCTGGTAGCAGGAGGGATCAGTTTCACCCGCGGAAGATACGGTTCCTCAAAAATTTGTGCCAAAAACGCGAAGAAGATGGGTGTGGGCGACCGATGCCGATGATTCGTTTCCATTAAATCTCTCTTGTGAAACAAATGTTATCGAGCCGCCAATGAGGACAATGGCGAGGAAACAATTGAAGAAGGGCTTCTTGAATGAGAACAAGTATCACTCGGTCATGGAGCCCGCAAGAAGTTCGGTGAATGGTGCTAGCAAAACTTTTTCAAATCGCCAACTTCAGTCGGTGGCCTGCCAACTCCTTCGACCTCCGCTCACCGGACTACTCTATTCGGGTGATTCCTAGATCAAATTCATGGTAGAAACCACATACTGGCTTTGGTTGGTTTGGTGGTGCTTTTCACAAACACTCGAGAATGATAGTGACCACTACTTGCGTGCCGCAGACAACATTTACATTGAAGTCTGAAGTTCCTATATCGACATTGTTAGAGTAACATTCGAAATCAAATGTAGATCATTGTTGCTGTGAGAGTGCCTAACATTCCCTCATAGAGATGTACCTGAAAAGACTTTCGAACACTAGTTTCTGGCAGGGAAACTCCTCGTACGCAATTTTAAGGTAGAGCCATGTTTTTTGCAGATAGAATTTTTATGCTGAAGAGTTTAAAAAGGATGAATCTTATGCCGAAACTCATCTGGAACAACTTCACCAGAGTGGGGATCAGCAATGAATAGGAGAACTCACTAGTGCAGTTCTATTGCCAATTTGCAGTGCTCAACATTAAACAAGTTTCCTTGAACAAAGCGTTTTCAGTCATATGATGCACGCAAGGAACAGCCCGTCTATTGGAAAAATTAGTAAGTGGCAGAAACGAAAAATCAGAAGAATTTGCATAGTCACCGAGCATGACGATCAAATGTTTTCAGATAGAGTTCCTTGTGGTCGAACGAAAAGCTGTCCACCTGCTCTTCTATGTATTCTAACAAAAATAAAGCAAAAACTGACTGGAGTCTCCATACACAAAATTTTGGGAATCATGTAAACTTTCAAAAGCCTCTTCCGTGACAGTGGTGTACTCGCATATGATTTCAAACAAAGATGAAACAGTACCGGACTTAGGCTGCGATCCGTCTCAGTAGTGAGGAAAATCTTCGTTTTAGTGAGGTCATCTTCCTGCTTAGAGCATGCGCATTGTTTCTTGTCTTTGTCATAGTGTGCGAGGTGATGACATGTTTTTTCGAGCTCATTTTCCGATGATGATGGAGGTCGACCTTAAAATTGAAACATAAGGCTTCTTATTTTTACCATTTCATAATGATGTTCTGGTAGTAGTACATTAAAAATTTCATGCAGCTTTTCTGACTTATCATATTTTTTAATTTTAGGATTCCCCTGTCGATATCGAATAGATCAGAGAGATTAACCTCGACATTAAAAACCTTACTCCAGGCAAGCAAATTCGGCACAACTTCTGGTTGATGAAATGCATCTAATCGATTTTAAATAATGTTATAGATTTAATCATTCTTGATCAGCAGTTGAAAAGTGGCACTCTTCGTCTGTTTGCTGTCTTTAGCAAAGTTACATATGGAAATCGAATATTCGGATGGTTGAAATTTGGTTTTGCCTCTCTCAGAAGCTCGCACCGGTGGGCTACATGTAGAATGGGTTTTCAAGCAGACGTACCTGGTAGACTTATGTCTCAGTGCGATTTTTCCAATTTTTGCACATTTTTCGAGCAGTCGAAATTTCGAGTTACTCGATTTCTGGAACTTTAGGAGAAGACAGTTCCAAATATTCGTGCCGAAATTTTTCCGAAATAACAGCTGTAGCTATGGAAGAGCATAACGGTAGCATGCTAATTATTCAATTCCAAAGTCCCTTTGTTAACATCATAGCAACCTCAGGCGCGAATAGTATCACTTGAGATATCATACTAGCGAGAAACGATATGTTGTAAAAACGAAAGCAGAGTTAGAAAATGAAAATCGACATGGAGGTACCAGTCTGGCCGTCCGGCTACCGCCGGACTTCCAGACTCCTTCTAATGCTCGCTTCGCTCGCATTAACTCATCTTCTAACCACACTAATAGAACTTATTGTGCAACCAATTTTTCTAATGGAAAAATAACGGAAAATCTAGTATCACGCTGCTTTCTCTTGCTGCCATTTCTCCACTTTCCCTAGTGGACTCACTACAGAGCAGTAATCTCCCGTCTTGGTTAACTGCAGCATTCCGTTGATTGAAGTAATTGAGAGCAGTGACTTGCGACCGATTTACCGTGGAGTGATGACAGGAAATGGTTGCCAGTTCTTGCATATTATGGTTGTAAAGTGATAAGGGTTAGCTGGAGTATAAAAGATTGCGGTGGGGTATGGTTAGGTACAAATGAGAGGGAACCAACAGTGGAGGTGGTGTGAGATGGAAAGGATACAGAAACATCGGACCGCTGACGGATAGCTGTATTTGGCGCAACTATAACTGCGGTGTGCAATCTCAGACAGAGGTGCACCTGCGTACAGAAGTGGGTATTCGCCGGCTTACGCAAATGGGGATTCGCCGGCTGATAGGCCCAACAACAACACCACACGCTTTTAAACTGCTTCTGGGTACGGTGGACCCGTCTCCCCCATTTCTGGGCGATGGCGCACCCTTATCACAGCGGTGGACCCGTCTCCCCCACTTCTGGGCGCCGGGACACCCTTATCACAACGGCAGACACGTCTCCAGACGTTTCCCACCTTACGGACGCACCCTTGTCACACCGTTGGGACCCGTCTCCAGGTGTTTCCCCACTTCTGGACGCCGGCGCACCCTTATCGCACGTTGGGACCCGTCTACAGGTGTTTCCACACTTTTGGATGCCGGCGCACCCTTATCACACGTTGGGACCCGTCTACAGTTGTTTCCCCAATCTTGGACGCCGCCACACCCTTATCACAGCGGTGGACCCGTCTCCCCCACTTCTGGGCGCCGGGACATCCTTATCACATCGACGGACACGTCTCCAGACGTTTCCCACCTTACAGACGCCGGCGCACCCTTATCACACCGTTGACGTTTCCCCACTTTTGGACGCCGGCTCACCGTTATCACACGTTGGGACCCATCTCCAGGTGTTTCCTCATTTTTGGACGCCGGCGCACCCTTATCACGCCGTTGGATCCCTTCTCCATCCACGGACCCGTTGCACATCATCGGACCTTCCGCTTGACCACCTCTCTACCCCACTCCACCCCACCACAGCCGTTCTTAGTCTTTTATATGATCTCACAATCACCATCACTGACCAATCGTAGCGCTGGTGCACACGCACGCACAGAGTCACATAATTTCTGTAATATATAGAGTACCAGTCTGGCCGTCCGGCTCACGCCGGACTTCCAGAGTTTTCGTAATGCTCGTTTCGCTCGCATTTCTTAGAGACTTATAGACTTACCAGTCTGGCCGTCCGGCTCACGCCGGACTTCCAGACTTTTCCTAATGCTCGCTTCGCTCGCATGGCCTTGTTCCTATTTCATTCTAGTAGAGTCACAGCTCTGCCACATTTTTACTATTGTGCGCCCCATATCCTTTCCACTGCTTCCTTTCACGTGAATCACTTATCAAAGAGGATTAACCGCGCTTCCCAACGAAATTTTATCTTTTGCTCAGCTGAAATAGCTATTTGTAACCATATGTAACCGGTCCAACCTGAAGTGACCGGAGAAAATGGTCAGTTCGAACATATAAAAGTGGAGGGTGTGGTGGGTTCGAGAAAAAATGACAGAAGAAGAACGCGGAAGGGAATGTGGGGTGGAAGGAGTCGCACCGGTTGCGCACTACTCACTGCTT
>KN726742.1:20813-34098 GCA_000816745.1 Ancylostoma duodenale
ACGAGTTTTCTCCGATCCCAGAATCCATTGCGGTGCCTGGTTTGGCGCATGTGCTGAGTGCTCCTGTGAATGCAACGCATTTCGTAGTCCTTTTGCGCCAAAACCACGCGCCGCAATGGCTTTTGGGGTCGGGGAAAACTCGTTCGCACGCGAACACGGCCAGGCGTGTTCGCGACGAATGTTCCATTTTCTCTGCAGGTAAGCCATTATTGTCTGTTTGTGATGTGCTGAGTCTGTACTTCATCACCCGCACCTCAGCTCAAAGCCGAGGATTTCGGCTCCTGCTGCCTTTAAATACCAAAAGGCAAATTTGAATAGTTCACCGTTTCTTTCACGTCAACTTAATACATCGGGGTTTTAGCAATAGACCCCAAACAAGGCAAGGGCCTTTATCATCAGGTGAGCTCGGGCGCTCGCTAGGCTTGAATCAATTCGCTAACCTTCCTTAGCAGTTCACTGAACATCGACGCTTTCTCAAAATCGAAAGGAGAGGCGGCGTATCCGTGCATGAAACCCTAAACATGATCGCATCACGTCAGCAAAGAATTCATCATTTCAGTTCAGATAATTCGTGGTCCAATTCGCAGGAGATTCCAATTTTACTCTTTTGTTTTCAAAAAAGCAAAATGCTTTTTTATGGAAACTAAAAATAAAATTAAAGAAACAATAACAGAAATGCTTGCTCAAGGCCTATGGCATAGTTCACAGGCTTAAAGCCTATGACGTAGTTCCATCGTGGCCATTCAGCCTCGATGATCTGCGTTCAGCAGTTCCTATAAGGGCCGCGCGATTAACACGCATACGTCTATATGATGAAGAATTTTACCAGTCTCATCGCTGACGGATTTCAGACGCACGCGCTTGTGGTCTCGTCGCGGCCGCGCTTTCTTTTCATTGAGGATGTACATTTCTCTTTGACCGGTCTTTGTGGGAAATTTTCTGCAAATGGATGCGTACGTCTGACTGGTATAAATTGCCCTATACTCGCACGATATTCGGTGCGGATTATACCACAAGACAAGATGTGAGAACTTGTAAAACTTTGTTTGAATACTTTGTTTAGCTGTGAAGTATGCCACAGGCCTGAAAAGGTATTGAAAATTTGTTGAAAATCTAACCTTACAGGAGTCATGAAGATATTGTGGACCAGCAGCAAACTTTTCATCCATTTTGAACACATGCAGATTACGGAAGACCAAGAACCCTCTATTTTTGCCAGTGGAGTCGCTATACGAATACGAGCGTAACCCCGCTTCACCCATTCGATCAACCAATGCAGGTACGTCTGGAGGATTCACAATTTAAGTGTCTCTATGCCCAAAATGGAATTCTCAGAAAAAAACCCAAGTTTCTTCCTGCGCACGAATCACAACATTTCTTTTAACCGATTGCGTGAGACTGTTCACAGGAATTCTTTCTTCTCACAGAAGAACGTGCCTCAGCATAGGCTTCACCACCATTGAAATACGTTGAGTGATGAGAAAGAGGCTGTTTCGCGGTCAGTTTGAGTGTGCATCTTACGCGCAGCTAGATGTGAAAAATAGACCGAGTTCATGTAAGAGAAGAGAAACGAATCTGGCATTGTTGAACAGAAACGGAAAAGGCAGATGAGAGGAAACCCAAAGTATGAGAGACACTCTAGAGACCAGAAAGAGAAAATGCCAAAAAATGGATTCATGAATATTCGAGGTGCATTCGGCACCGGAAGTGTGCCGAGATGTCACCAAAATGTGAAAAAACTTGAAGTGAACACCAAAAAGATGCTGAGTATCCGACGTCAGCTGAACGAAGAGCCTATTATTTTGGTGTAAGAAGATAATAGTCTCAATTTGTTATGTGTGGGTGGCCAGACTTTTGGGCTCATGTTTGCCATCGCTTGGTAGCAGGTTCACGAATATTCTTTTCAACCCTAACTTTAACTTCGAACTGTCGCGTATCTAATTTCCTCACAAGAGCAATTTTTTCATAAAATTCACAGAACAGGTCCAAGTTTACCCTGAAAATTAGAAATTCAAGGACCAACTCACATGACTCTAGTTGTTCCGCATCACGCGAGCAAAGAACCGAAAGAGATGTATCCTTCGACACAAGGGTGACAGTTCCAGCTGAAATTCCGGCTTTCGCACCTTTACGGGTTATTATGGCGGATGTGTCGGAGGTACCGCTGACGAGTCGTGCTTCTCTGTTATGGATGACCCGACCTGAAATACATTCAAGTGTCAGCTAAAACACTGTTCTCATAAGAGAAGATTCCTTCCAGCTACACATGGGCCTTTAAATTGTGTGAAGATAAGATTGCATTCGTTAAACTTCAGTTTATTCTTTCAATCTACTGGCTTTAACAGTGTCCATTTAACATTTCAACAGCTGTCCCACTCTGTTATTATTCACCATTCTGGCCGTCTGGCTGACGCCGAACTTCCAGACTGCTCCCTATTTTCGCCTCGCTCTCAAACTTTACGTCAGATAAGATTGCATTTGTTAATCAGTCACGAAAGGACTATCTGTATGGTTGTGAATTCATCACAGAGAGTTTTGTTCTCAACTAGCAGCAGTAGTGATCCTAGCAGCTGCGGCCAATTGACCGATTTACGGCAAACCGTCACTAGAAATTGTTAATGTTTGAATGGCCGTAGAGACACTCCGAGTGATAAGGATCTGCTTGCATGCAAGGGTCCGATATGGGTCAGTTTGCAGGGCCCGCTTTTCAACAAAACACGTTCGCGCTTTTTGGAGGTCGCTTGATTTGGCCGACCGTTGCTTGAGTACTGAACGCTGCTTTGAGAGGAGACGTAGAAGTTGGTTGAAAACATTTGCAGGCTGTGCAATGCCCGACCAGAAAATCTTCAATAGCGTTTTTGCTTACCCGAACTTCGTTGAAACCAATGCATACTCGTGCTGCAGTGACCCATAGAACTGTCTTAATCTTTTTTTACAAAAACCCACTGTTAATGGATAAGCAAAGGTGTCACTGGTGTTTCCAGAAAAGAACAAAACTACGATGACAACAAACATTTTTCCTCTAGAAACCATGTTCAGACTCAAAGTCAGTCTTACTTTACAGGCCACCAACAGACGTTTTGCAAAGGTAGTGCTTTTGGGCCAAAAGAAAGATAAGAATACTTAAAAGTTGCTTTTCGATTGGCCAGCTATTTGAGCACCTCTCATTCAACTGCGTTAGCAGTCTTTGCCAGTGCCAGAGACGTAGTCTTGCTCAAAATTAAGTCATGATTTGCATTCATGAAGGAAGCAAAAAACAATTAAGATGTTGACCTAGACCGCGACCACTTGCCGCCATGGGCTGCGAGTTTTTTGAGCGTCTCCGGTAATGTTGTAGATGGTAGAAGAAATTTGGAGATGTTGTGTTGTTTTTCTTAAATGAGACGCAATAAATCGTATGGCACTATGTTTCGAAACACATTGAAATCCTTTTTCTATGTAATCGCATCAAAATTTTTGGTCCTCTAGTTCGGTGCCTACTTTTGTGCTCATTTGCGAAAAAGCCCTTCATTCTCACATTTTTCGTTAGCATCTCGTGGCGATATGGTCCTATCAATATTCATTGAGTGCACATTCAAAAGATTATTTTGAGGTTTATGAGGACTTCTCGAAATCTGTAGTGTAGCGTTTTCTCTCTTCTAGGTGCTGCACACGGCTGAAGGTGCGATTCAGGACGCTTTCCCATTTCAGGATGGAGGAGTACCTCTTGTGCGGCAGCGGGCTATTGTTGAGCATTTTATCATTTCCGATAAATTTCACACATCTCCACTCCTATGAAAACAAAATCCGGTCATAATTGCAAAAGTAAGTGCCTAAAGGTGGATCAAGGCCCGTATCCAATGTATTTTTCCAGTCAGACGGACGCGCTATGCCGGATATGATGGAGTGGCGTGCATACTCTGCCATTGAATAAAAACTTATCCGCGGATATGTCAATGCACTCGTTTCACTGCCTTAGATATCTTTAATCTGGGTGATTTCCACTTGATGGCGTTCATTTTATTTTTGCCATCACGGACCTCCAGTCCACAATGTGATACAGCCTCCAGTTTTCCATCCCGAAGCACTACTGCACCTCCTGCTGAGGCCGCCGCTAAATGCAGCTGGAGACATAAATCGAGATTCGTGATGAGCAAAGATTTGACCAATCTTTTGTTGATATAGAGATTTATTATCATCTATATCATCTATAAAATATATGCAATTTGAGGATTGTCTACAAAGTCTTGTGTATGAGGTACCTCGCTTGCCCTCTGTCGTTCCCACTCAGTCAGTCAGATGAAATCGCACATAGAATCTAATCATGTTGAATTCCTTTAAAAAGTTTGAGGACATGTTTTGCAACAAAGCAATCCACCCTCTCCTCAAGGAACGGGCATTCGACTCATGTGTGACATCATCTGTGCTGTATGAAGCAGAAACGTGATCTTTACGATGATCGAAAATAAGAGAGTTGGAAGTAACAGAAAGAAAGATGGAGAGAAGGATGCTGCGGTTGACGATACTGGACCAATGGAGCGGTGAAAAGATGAGAGCACTGACTAAGCTCAACGACGGGATGAAGGAGGGCTACAATAATTTGGCAAGATTCGGGCAATGCATGATAACGAATAAGCAAAATTGGCAACAACGTGGATACCATACGACCACATGAATGGAAGACGATGAAGTCAATTATCAAAGAAGATCGGACAAAAGTAGTGGAGTATGACGAATGAAGAATTCGATAAGGCCATGATACGAGATTCGAAAATGAACTGTGTTATTAACAAAGTTATCTTACAGTTGTGTACGTATCTGCACTAGCATCGATACCATAGAAATGGAACAGAGCGTACCCTCAAAAATCATGTGCTTGAGAGTATCCAGTTCGGACTTGTTGTTCGCTATCCAAAGCATGTCGCTATTTGTGAAAAATGCTGAAGCAAATGTCGTGTTATGTAAAAAAGGTTATATAAAAATGTGAACAGTTCAGCATTGTTATCATTTTTTCTATACTCTTCGAATAAGAAGTGCTGGCCTCGCTTATATCACAGTCAGCTATCCATTTACGGCACAGTGAAGGAGGAACTGTGATAAACGTCACGACCAGACCTTATCCAACACACTTTCAAGCATAGTTGGTCTGTGAACACGAAGACAAATCTATAATCTTGTGAGTCTTGTGTCTGGTAAAATCTGATAAAAGCATTCCAGACGAAGACTCACAAGATGTCGTGGAGGACTTGCGCGTGGCAAAAACTCTAAAAGCCTGCTCGCGTCTTCTGCCTGGTACATCGTACCCTTTAGCGTGCCGCGGCGCAGCAATACTCTTATCAATGTTTACTCAGGTTGCTTCCAGTTGACCTGGTAAATCCAAGTGAATAGGACTTACAAGGGAAGTGCACGAACTTAAGCTGCGCTCTCGAACCGAGACATATATGGTTGGAAGGCTTGTCCCAAACGATGTTACAGATTATACTTGAATTTTGCTAAATGGTTAATACAAGCTTGGATTTCAATTTCCTGCCAAACTGACATAAATCTCCCTTACTCATAGCTTGGCAACAGGATAGCCGCGTGGATAGTGATGCAGTCCCAGAGGGTGGGGTCCAAAGGCTTGCATCCTTTCCCCCAGTAGAGTTTTGCAAACTTCAATTGCTATTCTTTAACAGGGTGCGGAAACGTTCAGGAGATAAATGAACAACGACTATGAGTGCTGCTTCGGAAATAATGGACAATTGCTCGACAGTGGCTCTTAACGCAAAGTCGCTGCAAAGGCCAATAAATTTAATATGCCATATAACCTATTCACTCACTTTACTCATTCTTTAACCACCTTAAATGTTTGCTCACGCGTGGTTGCGCTTTTGCTAGCCAAATTTGTTCAGGGTTCTGTAACTCACACAAAGTAAAATCAATGATCATCTACCTCTGGAATGGCTCCGCACCCTGTTATAGGTTAGGAATCAAAGTTTGCAGAACAGAACTCGTGGATGGGATGCAAACCCTTGAGCCTCATCGTATGGGTCTGCACCACTAACCACTCGCCTATCCAGCTGCCAAGCTGTGAGTGAGGGAGATTCGTGTTGGTATGGAATAGAATGAATTTTGAGCTCATATTAACCATTTAGCAAAACTCAAATATAGTCTGCAACATCGTTTGGGACAATCCTTCTAACCATATATGTCTCGTTTCAAAAGCGCAGCTTAAATTCGTGCACTTCCCTTGTTAGCCTCAAGAAGAGGAGCTCACTTGCAGTAAACCATTTGCTTTGGTCATCCAAATCCAACAGAAAACGACTTGCCCATCCATATCCAATGCCCGCACTGATCACCCACCCGTCACCTCTCACAAAACTTCGAGATTTGAAAAAAAAAACGCAGCAACCTATTCGACAGAAAGTACGGGTGAAGTGAGAGGTGAAGAGCACCTTGGCGAAAGAACTAGAGCATATTTTCATGCTTGACATATTGCCAAACTCTTATCACTTTGGTTTCACATTTTTGTGATGTGCGTCAAGGACTCCAACTCTATCCTCGCCGAAGGTGAGTTCTACAAAATCAGCAAAACTTGTAGAACTTCAAATTCGGTAGCGCTTCAGAACCAGTGTTGTGTGGCTGGAGCTTTCCTGTTTGAGCAGGAAGGTTGCTCCAACGAAAAGGTTAAGGGCAGCACCCACGATAATCTTCCCCCTTGATCTTTTGAAAGATTTCGAACCTCAGGCATTGTCCCGACAATTCTGCAATGGTAGTGCTGTCGGAGACCCTGTCTTTCATGAGATATCACAAGAATAACTCAGTTCGACAGTTCGAACCCAACCTGCTGATGCGAGTTTGCCTTCTCTGCAGAAATAGCCGTGGGGAGAAGTTGGGACGGATCAGCTGTTTTGGCCTGCAATCGCTCAGTTTTTCTGTGGAAAAAGTTTGTTCCGCGCACTTTCCCCTACCATTCCTACATTACTGTGGCTGTCACTGTCTGTTTGCCTTTCTCACATTTCACCATCTGTTTTCCATTTTCTCTACTCATGACATCCACTTTTTCCTATTCTGTATATTTGTACTAATTCTTTTCCATTCTTTCGCACTTGTTCTTGTTTTTTTTTTTCTTCACTAGTACTTCTGTGCAGCCTACACTTCATTTTCTTCTGATTTTTGTTCTTTTCTCACTTGAATATGCTGCGAAACCAAGCAAATATCCAAATGCGTTGAGGAAATACGTGACGATCAAGTCAGTCTTATCGACTTTTTGCTCCACCCCCAAACCTGACAACTCGACCGTTTCGTTCAATCGCAGCAAATTCGGACCAGCCAAAAATTGTTTTCCTGTGACCTTCAATAGAATTGGCCCCCAGATTCGTGTTCTCCATGGTCGAGAACCCAACGCTATGTTGAAACCTCGGAGTTGAAAATTTCCGTGGGTGCTGCCTTTAAGGTTAGCGCGGAGTGGCTAGGTAAAAAACTAAAATTCCGGCTCAGAAGGTATACAAACTCAACCTTCTGAGGATAGAACTGCGCGAACGTCCGAGTAGGAAGACTGGGTAATCGGTGTTCCAGCGATCGGTACATTACCGTATATTATCGTTTTACATTGTACCGTAATGTGAATACCCAGCTCTGCTTGCAGAGAAAGCTATTCGATACAGCTTGAACATCCAATTTGCCTGAGGTTCACATAATGATTATAGTATTTCAGATTTTACGCCCACGTAACGTGTTAGGCGTCATCTGCTGGATTCATGCGAAAGGTCTGCTCTGTTGTACAAAAAAAAAGATATGTCGCTGAATATGTTTACAAGGATGTGAAACAATAGACGGACATGCAAAGTTACCGGATATCCACTTTTGCTCAAAGAGTGAATTGACAAGGTGAATGCTGTATTTATCTCCACAACTCTCCTGCGCCTTCATAAACTCCGAAGTTTTTCTAGCAGTGAAGCACTTCTTTCCTATCAGTACATCATTCCCATGGCACTGGTAGTGTGTGGCTGAAATAAAACTGCTTACGTGAATTGGATTCGATCTGAAGATTTAGCTAAAGCAAAAACCGTTCTCAAGAATTTAAAGGCGATTGGGTTTCTTTGTCATCACAACACACTTCGTCCGGGTCAAGCGCATTCGACGTCCCGGCATTTGAAGACAGTATCGCACCCTTTTTTGTGTTTGTGCTTTTATCAGATTCTGAATCTACTCGACACGCTGAATTCACCGGTATACATAAAATGTTACAAAATGATTTTGAACCGGCCTTTTATTTCTAATAGAAAAAAGGTATTCGTTTTTAGTTCTAAAGGGGATTTTTGCGGCGCTCTGCCTCGGACCCGTGCGCCAGGTTACCCCTGAGCAAGCTAAACTCTGAAAAAAAAATAACCCCGAGCATAAACATGCTCAAATGATTTAAATTCAATAAACTCAGCACAGGTTGTGTTCATTTAGTGTTATGAAGGCCTACTATGTCAACTTACTTATCTTACAAGTTGTGTGCTTTCCGTGTGTTGCAGACAGCTGTGAGAAGGGATGCTGTATTTCACAGAAGCTATACGCAGCCTCCTCATTTTCCGTTACGACAGAGTACGTCAGGTCGCACTCCTTGCCGTCTCCCTGAAAGTGGAAAATCACCGACAGCATTTGGTAGTAGTTCGCTGTAACTGGTAGCTTTCACTGTGCTGAGCTTCACACTTCTGACACCTAATAGTATAAAAGCAAGATTGTTATCCCGTCTGGATTTTCGCTGCCATAAGTATTTCAGTAACCGAAAAACATTAACGACAACGAAAACATTGAAGGCAGCACACACGGAATTTGTCTTGTCTGAGATTTTGATGGTTTCGATACTCAGCGATTGTCTCAACAGTTACATGAAAGCTGCACAGCCGTAAACATCAGCATTTTTAAGATATAAAGAGATTAGATGTGTGCTAGCTTCCAGTTAGGATGAGTTGGGTCATGAAATGAACGGATGATCACAATTACTCGTTTTCTTTATGGTGAGCTTGCTTCCATTCCCACCTCCTTCAATTCTAGCCCAAGCAACTCGGCCATCCTTTGCGAACGGGTTAAGCTGGTGGCAATGAGAATTGCATTCTTCGCAAGATTTGACGAAATTGACCAAAGCGTTCGCTTTCATAATAAGGCTAAACCTAAGAATACAGCTAAATCTGTGAAAGACAGTGAGTGCTGCCTTCAAGTTTGGAATAGGCTTTACGATGAACAATGTATGTCGGAGCACTGCCGAGTGAGAGATGAGGGAATCTAATGTCGCCGCTTCATAGGCACAAGAACGAGGCGCAGGGTGGAAATGATTCCACTCTCAAATGCAAGATTCTGGACGCGAAGATGAGAACTCGGCTCAAAAAGCGAATAAAGCCTTCCGGATCATTGTAAGGAATTGATAATTGAATAATAGGAATAAGGGTTTATCAATAACAAGTAACTTTCCGCCCTATGTATTGTTATTTGAGCTGTAGACTGCACATGACATTAGATGGGGACAATAGATCTCCATTCACTCAGGCACTTTCAGGGGACCAGCCGCTGACCTAAATCTGACGGCCCGCGTAAGGGATGAAAATTGGTCAGCAACTGGGTACGCGGGCGGTCAGCTTCTGATCGAAAGCGGACCAGCCGCGCACCCAATTGCTCACGGGCCGCGCTACATTTCCTGACGAGACTTGTTTGCCCTTGCTTTCCCTTTTTGAATTCAGCCTTCTTTGCACGTTTTCCGTTCTCATACATCCTTGTCATGCATCTGACATCGTCAACCATATGTATATCATCATCGCAGGTTTATTTCTTCTTTCAAACACACATTTCAACAACAAAAAACTCGATATATTCACGAAAAATGAAAATTCACAGGCACGAAAACCAAAAACGAAGGTAAATGAATTTCGCTGAATATCTAGGAGGAAATTCACAAAACGTGGCAATAGGGAGGTTCTTCAAAGGGGCTACTAGTCTGCAACTCTATTCAGTAGAGGAATTCGTGCACATTTCTCGATGGATTCCAGATTACCCCCTAATCCAGAGTGGATGAGACAATGCTGCGGAGTCCGAAGGACTTCACAGTCACTGCATGTCACCGTGGCATCACTGATCAAAACAAATTGATCACATAAAATCTACCAGGAAATATGGTACACTCCAGAAAGACCTAAGAGGTGGCAGTATCCCGGAAACGGAGGGCGCGCGTTTGGGCTCAGACAAAAAAGGGGCGTGGCTGACTGTGTCCCGCGGGTACGCACGCAGCGCGCAGCCGATAGGTGACAGCCAGGAAGGATTACGCAGAGGGGTGAAATTCTTAAACTGTAATCCTTGAAACCCTCCAAAATTTTCCCATAGAAGGATACTTGCTCTGCTGATCGCGGAGACGGCGTCAATTTTGTCATTTTGTCAAATGACGTCACTTTTACAGCCTTGAAGGCCTAATCTTTGTATTCAGCACGTGAAATAACCCTGCTGCACAATTTTCAGGAGATTCTACGCCATAGCATTTAGTCCCGATTCAGAAGCATATTACTTCCCTTTGATTTATTAAAATTTTTCGAACTTTTTCTTTCGAATGGACCCTTTAGATAATATATTTATTTTGAATGCTCTGTAGCGGTAATTCACCGCTGTTAGTTAATAAAAGTGGTCGGAACGCACGACATTCACATCCTTCTACGAGAGTCAGTGTAGCTGTCAGGAGAAGCATCGTAACACTCGTATATCCATAGGGCATCATTGGCCACGCCCGCTTTTTAGCTGAGCCCAAACACCCCGCTGCCCCGGAAACAGTCAAGGGTATCCGACCCTACTAGCGGCAACTATGCCAAGGCTCAGAGCCTGATCTGTCTAATCTGCTGATGACTGCCGCTGCTCCAAGTCCTTCCCATTTGGAAACAACCTCCCTGGCCACGTTGAAAAAAAAATCGCTCTAGATGCTCAAATAATCTGTTTGGGTGATGATCTGTTCCTATTCATTCATCTTCATCATTATATACAGTGTCCATAGGATCCGGGCCTCCTTCGTCTAATGTTCCGTGAGGCACCCTCGCTTGATGCAGAAGAGTGTAGATGAAGGAAAACTTACAAAAAAGGCTAAAGGGGGGGGAGGGGTGGTGAAGTGCTGAAGTTGTCTAATTCGATGCCAACAAGTGCTTTTTTATTCATAGAGAAGGATCATCTCTATCTTTTCCCAGAGTTTCAATTCTTCAGGCCTTCATACTTTTTGGGTACTCGATTGGGAATTGATGGGAAATTTGACGAGTTTCTCATCGATTTCGCATTCTAAACTGCGGGAGAACGAGATCGGACAACTTCAGCACAAGGTCTGAACTGCTCTACCTTTCCACCAACTATTGGGTCCTACAGACGAATTCTTGCATGAGCAATCGATTGAATCGGCTTTCTACACTTCATCTTCAAACAATCGCACCCTCTTTGTTCCACAGTTAATTCTGAAGTGATTCCGCCCTTTTCAGAAAAAAATTTTACAACTCCGAGAATCGAGCCAGTGGGTGCAGTAAAAGCCGGCCCTGCAGCTGATTTTTTGCATGTGCTGCCTGTCAGTACCGTTTTGACACATAATGACGTAGTCGTTACGGCCGGCAAGGGCGGAGAGTCAGTTGTCATAACGTCATGAAATAACCATAACTTCCACGGCATATACATTGGTCAAGCCACCCCTCTACATACCCCACCTCCTCCCCTCCAACACGACCCCCGCCCCATCTCATACGACCCTACCCCCATGGCAAATTCTCATGTGACGCTTAACCCTTATTGAACTTACAACTTACCACAATCAACCGTGGCACACACACGTTTGAGAGATTTGGTACGAATTTGACGTAGGGGAGACCAACACGGCATCGAATGAACTGTATTTACACTGTTGTGTGGAGATAAGTGATACTGCATATCACATAGTAGAACTCATTTACAATTGGGGTGCGCGGGCGGTCCGTGAGATAAGCATGGGTGCGCGGCTGGTCAGCTAAGATAAAAAGGGGTGCGCGGGCGGTCAGCTAAGATAATGAGGGGTGCGCGGGCGGTCCCTTACAATAAAAAGGGGTGCGCGGGCGGTCCTCTTCAATAAAGAAGGGTGTGCGGGCGGTCCCTAAAAGTGCCTGAGCACTTCTCCACGATTACAATCACAATCACTGAAGACTTTTCTGCAAAAACGGTGAACAAAATGTATGCCTATCTTTCGTCCGCAAAGTTTTCGAGGTAGTAAGCTGGAAAGAAGGTTAGAAACTAGCACAGTGGGAAGAGACATTTGGTGTTGAAAACACAGATAAAACTGTGGACCCCTTTTTGATCCCCAAGCTTTTCATAAAGACAAACAGCACAGATTTCTGAAGGAGAGGCATTGTTGTTTATTCTTTTCCCGACCAGTCTTAACTAAGGGAACATCATCGTGGAGTTGGGCAAAAATTAGATATTGCCTAATTTTGCGCTTGTCCTGTCGGAAATAAAGGGTAGACAGGAGCAGACAAAGCGACTGTTGTAGTTTGTTCGCACGCATTTGATTTAATGTTACATGTGAAACAAGAAGTTTTGTTGCAAGTGGAACACCGAAAGCAAGGCTTTGCGACAAGTCGGTAGAGAACGCGTCAACGTCGCATCAGAATAATGAATTCATTGACTTTGCCATCAGCTGATTTATCAATAAGCTAAGGTCGTACCATAAACTATTATAGTCCGTGATTTGGTGGAAGGAAGGCTAACATGGCTGTCAGACGTCAGTCAACGGGGAGGAACCACCGAGTATTTCTAGTGGAGGTTCAATCAAGGTGTGGAAGAGTGGACATCGCCTGAGTGCAGAAAATGAAGTGGAAGTGGATGAGCTGCAAGAACGTATGTGCATCATCGAGTGGTCACCAGTCGCGGCCACCGTAAAATCTTCATTATGAGGACAATGTGACGAAGGTTGTAAGGACCCGGAAGGAGCAATAGCAGGATTGTAGAGTTGCAACGATCGTCCCGAACAATATGAGATGAAACTCAGCATCAGGAACACCGATAGAATACATCGAAGATGGGAACGAAAACCCTATGATCTCCCCAAAACGAGGCCAATTTATAGCGAACTTTTCCCGGGAGGGGCGCGTGTGGCGCAGTGGTAAGAGGCTCGCTGCGTACGCACACGATCGATGGTTCGATCTCGTCCGAGGCCAACCAAGCCTTCCATCCCTACGGGGTCGGTAAATTGGTACCAGAGGAGTCTGGGAGGATGAAGCACTGACTTGGTACATCGGATACCCCCCGCAAGTCACTGTACAGGGCACATACGCATTCAATGCCTCTACGATATCCAGAT
>KN726743.1:2669-25382 GCA_000816745.1 Ancylostoma duodenale
ACGTGAAATTATAAGTGGTTTCTATTCATTCGGTAAGGGATCACAACAAAAATGTAGCATCTACCTTCGTTACAGTTTTATTGAGATACTGGCCAGCTGTGAACGGAAAAGCTGTATATGCCAATCTATGAAAAGTTATGACAATATTCAATATAATTACTGTGAAATACGGTGACCACGCAAGGGATCCAAGGATCTGAAATGATCTTTGAAGCTGTGGACTTTACAAGCTGTTTGCGCAGTCGATGTACATGTTATTATGAACTCACTTCACCCAAAACTTGGCTTTGGTCCCAGTCCAGGTAGAATAGTGCTGTGATGCTGCCTATAAGCTCAGCTATGAACCTTAGCATGCACATTAGAGAGACGGTAAGCAGCAGCGTGAAGCAGAAGTTTGACTTCCATCCACATAATTTTCGAATTCCCTTAAGAGCAGGAGCGATTAGTTCATTAAGCTATTCATAGCTATCACGATAACAAAAGTTAACTTACAGTTATAAAAGTAGCATGTAGAATAAGCGAAAAGACGCTCAAGATGCAATACAGTATTACAGCATGCATTCTTTCGGATCCAACAAAAAGCAGGAGCGACGGCTTAGGTACGTGTTGTGGGGAGCTCTCGTTGTTTTCCGTAACTAGTGTGATCGCGGTCATTTAGTCCTAGTGAGATAACGGAATTATTGTCGCCTCTGAAAATGCATCCATGGAATAATGACGAGTGTGAAGCTACAGTCAAAACACAATGCTGAAATAAATGTTCACTTGCGAGATCACAGAGCAAATGATAGGATGAAACATCTAATTGAAGGCACCGTCACATCCCAGGATCGTTTTTGAGGTTTTCGCATGAAAACAATCTGCAGTAGCTGCTGATCACAATAGTACATGTGATTCCGTAAAGAATTGCAGGAAAACCCATTTTCAAATACCAATTATTGAGGAGCCTGTGGGCGGAGCCAATGCAAAACTACGGAGTCTTCACCCCACCTATTGCTCGTCAAGCATGGAGCGCAGTTTCTATTCGTATAAGGAGTGAATGAGCAACTGTCACGAGAATTACGAGATTCTCCAGAAGGTGCGCCTGTGGGAGTGAGTTGATCAAACGGTGCCTTGGCCCCGCCTCCACCGGCTCCTCAGGAATTGGGGTTCAAAAACAGTTTTTTCCGGCAGTTTTGCATGGAATCACATATGCCATTGTGATCATCAGCTTCTGGAGATTCTTTTCACATAACAAATATCAAAAAAAACGATTGTGAGGGACGGTGCCTTTAATGCTGTGAAGAGTGAAGATAGATAGGATTACACAATGAGCGAAGAATTGTTTTCCGTTTCGGGTTTGAAACCGTTCAGAAACTCAGGATTGGCTTCTCGTGCACCTGCTCTACGTACTATCCCCTGTCGATTCCTCACAACGGCTGTAGGGGTCTGGCAGTGAACATCACTATATAGTAAAACCCATCTGTTTGTGTGTCTGTTGGTAATCGCTTATATCGCACGATCCAACCGACAAACACAAGTGGAACCTATACAGTTCGACTCAGAATTGTGCTCTCCCGCGCAATGTCAGAAAACCATTGTCATCTACGCGAAGCGCAATAGATGACAATGATTTTCTGCGAATCTCCTTCATTATTTTATTCCTGTGAAAAGATGACTGATCTAATCTCAGCTTTTTCTGCCACTATCACGTACTGCCTGACTTGCCTAATATGTTCGCTCTTTTTTCTCCACCACGGAAAAGAGACCGAAATTGCGCTTTATGCTTCAGATCTCAGGTATCTCTCAATGGTCAGTATAGCGTTTTGAAAGGGTCAAATACCAAAGCTATCCAAACTGCCCCGGTTATCGAGGTTAGACCGACGCAGTACACTGCCGCCGCTCGGATAGCAGGAATCGAGTACACAGTGGCGGTGAAGGTGCAATGCCGCAAAGACGTACACTGCGGGCCTTGACATCTGAATTTCTATGTATTTCTATCTGAAAACGAAACAACTAAATAGCGGCACACACGTGATACTGCGACACATCAAATGATTACACATAGGGGATAAGTGACAAGTGCTCCGACTCGCATCCGGCGAGTCTTGCAACTGTCGGCTTCAGCCGCTTTCGCGGAAAATTATAGGTACGTCAGTACCAAGGTCCCGTTAAGCGGGCAAGTGCTCCAACTCGCCGGAGGAGAGTTGGAGCACTTGTGTAGACTGTAAGATACTCTGTTTATTGATATTTCGGCAAACACATTCTTTTTTCTTTGTCACTAGCGAATATCATCCCATTTTATTTAATCGTCTGAGGAATTGCAATGACGGTGTGATTTTGCGTGCAAGTGCAACCATTTATGGATGGTAAAATGGTACTATCCCGAAGCCTCATCTAGTGTAATAGTTTCGTTTACATTTATGGATGGTAAAATGGTACTATCCCGAAGCTCATCTAGTGTAATAGTTTCGTTTACATTTATGGATGGTAAAATGGTACTATCCCGAAGCCTCATCTAGTGTAATAGTTTCGTTTCCATCTGCAGATAAAGCGTCTCTTGACCGAAATAAACAACAAAAACAAGTTTATGGATACACTTAGGCTTACCACGTAACACACTCCTGATTGTGACTCTGTCACTGGTGTCTTTAGAAAAGGTTGCTACATCATAGTCTGGAAAGCAGTGACGTAGTATGTAAGTAGTACATAGCAAGCGGCGATCCAACAAAAGCAGAATCGTAACTCAGAATTGGCAATTAATTAGCGGTTTTGTATGGGTAGCGGCTGAAGATAGTAAATTAATAATGTAGTGCAAATTAATTTCGAGAAGGACGATCACTAGCTAACACTGTGATCATAATTGTGCTTGCCTGAGCATTATTTTTCATACATGCGGTATTTGTATGATTTCCTACAGCGAAAAGAGCGGAAATAAACTAGTGAAGTCAAGTGAAGGTACAATGACTGTAGATAGGAATGACTTCATCTCCATATAATGAATCAATTAAGCCCTTTTGCCTGGCACATCTGAATCAGTGACCATACGCACAATTTCCCCGTCAAATTTGGGCCGAATCTACGTTACAGAGCTCAAGTAATATAGATATTAGGTTGAGGAGAAAGTAATGGAAGAAACGGCATCCAAGTCAGATTTCCACCTCTAACTTTTGGGAGCCTTTTTCCGCATAAAGGGAGTATATACCTTTCAAATCTTCAACATCACCTAAACATATGTGCAGAACGCCGACTCGCTCTTCCCAGACTTGCGCAGGCTGCGGCTGGTTATACAACATGACTCCTACTCAAAAATGGTCAAAATCAACGGGTTCTTTTTTGCCCAAGAAGGAACTGCTGGCTGGGACGAAATAGCGATCAGGGAGCAGTGAGCCAGCAAAGTAAAAACAACAGGCCATCAGAGTGCAGGAAAGCCCTGCTAGTTTGGAACAGGAAACAAGTGGGGAAATTGTCATGCAAAATAAGTGGCATGGAGCAGGGTTTCTTGTTTTTGTCGTTTTTTTTTGCGGAGGTTCCCCTCAGTTCTCGGACCTGTTCTACTCATATGGTAGCCCTGTCTCTCTTACAGTGTGGGAGCAACTCGCATCACAGCAATTCCTTCGCTTTGTGATGTGAGACCGTGCGAGGCGTGGTTTCTTATGAAAGCCCATATCTCCAGATTCAAAGTAAGTGGTTCGGTCGAGCAGTGTGAAATAACCTTTGGATTTTGCTATCTGATCGATCCTGCAGCTAGGAGCCTGCTCTTCTGAACACAAGACGCTGGATTCGCTGAAACGAGCCCTGGTGAAGGCATGGGCGAAAGAAATGATAACGCGCATTTTCTAGAATTTCCGGGACAGATTAGATTCTTGTATTGATGTATTAGATCTTATTTAGAATTTTTATGTCTGCTGAACAAAAGCACATATTCCTAATTTTTGAATAGACTGCTGCAAAGTTGTGCGTAGTTTTCACTCTAGGTAGTGACGGCATACACCCTTATATGATGAAATCAATTTTTCTAGAAGCGTGAATTCCTTCCTTTCCAAGCATCTCTCTAGGTTGCCGGGACTCCCTTTAAGGATATGATAGTTGCAGAGGTACAAGAGATTCCAGGAGTTAGGGCTGGTGGGCACAACGCGGTATCATTTGTGTTTTGGCACTCTGACTGTCTGAGCATCTGTACATTTCATTTACGTCAATGTCTTTATTCTCGTTTGCACTGGATTTTTCATACCGGAGGTGCACAGAGCTTGTCTGATTACAGCAAAAGAGGGGCGCAATAGCACTAATTGACGGGCGACAAGTGTTAAGAGAACGATAAAAAAACAATAATTGGCGACAAGTGTTAAGGGAACGACCACATCCGAAAGAAGCTTTGGTACCAAAATATAACTGCAGAAAAAAACGTTCTCGAGCTAATTGGCTTCTGTATGGCTATCATGGTGGGTGATGACTGCAACAACTACATATATCATGACGACAACGCGCTGACAAATTTTCAACACAAAACACATGGGTGTAATCGTGTTGAAATGTTCGCGAAATCACGCGCTGCAGTAAAATAACTGAACGATCGAGAATAAACTGGGAGTTATCCGTTACGAGCCTGCGAAAATCCCATGCAATAACAATAGATTCCATTAACTTTTCATGTAGAACACAAATGGTACTCTGTGAAACTTCAGCCCGTTCAAGCTGCACAAAAACATTCATAGGGAGACAGTGAAATGCACAAAACGATTCCCAATGAAAAAAGTAGACGTTGTAGGCCACCAACTTCCGTGATCGAAAATCCAAAAGCGGTGATAAAATTCGTGCCGAAGACGGCAGTTCAATTTATATCAAAATCAAGGAATAGGGACCCGGGGGCGCCATGAAAGCTGCACTTCCGCTCTAAATAGTTCAAGCCCCGAAACCGATTAGTGTTAAAAAGTAGGAGCTTAAGATTGTTGTGCTTTCACCTCCTTAGCTTCTGTGCATCAATCCTTTCATCAATCTTACAAGGGAAGGATACTTCATCAGTGTGGCCTTTCGTAACGAGATGTATACCACCCTACGCAGCTCGCGACGCTGATTTCAAATCTGTTTTCATCTACCCCTAAATTTGTCTCTTTGAAGAGTTATACACGTTTTTCATGTCAACTAGGGCGCACAAGGGAGATGTTCCATGTGAGTCGTGGTGCAATGGTAAGTCTCTCGCTCTTCAGCATCGACAACGCTTGTTCAGTTCCTCTGAGTGAGTGCTGTTTTGCATTTTCCCTGACCTACTGTTTTCCTCTGGGAATCCATTCTATGCAGTTTTGTAAGGTTTTCCGCCAACAAATTGATCTTTTGGAAGTTTGGAACCATCTGAAAGGATCCTCGTCACCGAATTTGGAAAGGGTAACACTGCTCATTTGACCAAGTGTACGAAAATTAATCTTCAGCAGTTTATGCTCATTTATGGAAGAATGATACAAAATGTCCAGAACAGAATAGCTTTTCACAGTGTGAGCAGCGAATGAAAAAGAGCAATTTTGGTGATGACAATCCTTCCAAATGGTTCCAAACTTCCAAAAGATCAATTTGTTGGTGGAAAACCTTATAAAACTGCATAGAATGGATTTCCAGAGGAAAACATTAGGTCAGGGAAAATGCAAAACAGCACTCACTCAGAGGAACTGAACAAGCGTTGTCGATGCTGAAGAGCGAGAGACTTACCATTGCACCACGACTCACATGGAACATCTCCCTTGTGCGCGCTAGTTGACATGAAAAACGTGTATAACTCTTCATAGAGACAAATTTAGGGGTAGATAAAAACAGATTTGGAATCAGCGTCGCGAGTTGCGTAGGGTGGTATACATCTCGCTACGAAAGGCCACACTGATGAAGTATCCTTCCCTTGTTAGTTAATCAGTTCTGTTGTCTTTTCTTCAATCGTTGGCGTCAGCACCACCCTATTAATATGTTCGCTCTATCATTCGCGTGCTTTGATTCTCCGCTGTAGAATTCCAGCAAACAAATTCTGCTTCGGAAACCCCTTGCCAACGCTTTTCATTCCTGAATGGTGCTGATCGAGAAATTCCAAATTTTTTTCTAATTTCATACTGTCACTTTCTCTAGATTTTGTACTTACACCAAGTACAGTTGATTCATTATGAAAAGTCTACTCATGCACAGGCGTTACATACATACAAGCTCATAGCGTAGTATACATTTGCTCCAACGTATTCTTCTGTGCTCATCGTTTTTGTGAACCTATGGCGACTACTTAGTGCTTTCGCTCACCTGAGACCAGGGTAAAGCATGGTGTGTGACCTTAGCGTTCCCAAATACGTACATCCCCCTCCCCTTTTTGGTTCCAACCACTAAAACACGCCCACGATCACGTAATAAGAACCAACAAGAAATTCAATTTATTCCGTACTGGTTTGTAAACCGCACTTGTTCTCTTGTTATAAATTCTTTATAAAGTAAGAAGTAATAAACGTTGCGCTGAAACGTTATGCTGGCAGTAACGGTGATTCTCGACGTGAACGTGAAGGCATTATCCGTGCAAAAAAAGTCCGATCTTCCATGATCTAACACGTTTGACCTCAGCATCTGTGACGTCACGGACGTAGAGAGCCGCCCGCACTCAACGGCCCTATTGATTATTGATTTTCTGTATCCTCTCTCGCAGGCAACACTATTTTTTCTCTGCTCACTTTCGCGGTTTCTACGCTTCAGACGCAATTCTCAGCCACTCTTGAATAATGTAGAGTCAGTCCATCACAGGTCAGGTGCGATACGGGTACGATACACGCATCTTCTCCGCAGCTGCCTTGTGGTGGAAGCCACCGTAACGTGATGCGACGCGGATTTAGCCGCACCGCTTAGCATGGGAGCGCGATGGGCGCACTAGGCGAATAGTGTTGGCCACACCGTGGGCCTATAACACAGTAATCCTTTCTGTTCGCCATGCAGGTGAGCTTCTGCTTTTCATGAAAGCGAGGCAGGCACTAAGGAAGGCTCGAAAAGGAACATCAAACCTAAGAAAATCCTCTGGAAGAACAATAAGTTAAGGAATAGAAGACATTTCTTTGAGAAAGGTAGATGTTCAGTTTGGGGTTTCGCAGTTTAATGTGCCGTTTGGTGCTAAGAGATTAGTATTTCGAGAGACATTAGAGAACGATGAAATTATCAAGAGGTCTTTTAGTAATTGCGGTCGTCCATAATGTGGATGATGTTCGGAATTACTGCAGAAAGAGAATGTATGTGTTACGCCTCCGCGAAGGAGAGAGTTTCTTAGTAAAAATTCATCCACCCATCATACGTACCACCATTTGCTTTCTCTTTCCTACCTACCAAAATACGTAGGGGCGGTTTGGATTGGCGTCCCCGTGCTTTACCCTGCCTGAGACGCAGAAAAACGGTAGTTTTCCCTCTGAAGCCAACGCTCTTTGTTATTGTCTGTGTACTTCATGAAAGTGCCAGCGTTAACGTAGTGGTGACATGGGAGAGCATTTCACCACTGCGTGCCACTTCATGTTTTTCCTGCTTCATGGAGAGTATGCGCCCATTTGATCAGACAGAACCGCAAGTCTTGCATTTGTTATAGTAATCCAAAATAACTGTCGGTTTATTACATATTATGTACGTTCGCTCCGAGCTATGTACCTATTTGCCACACCCTGTCTGAGTTTAGCGGGACCGTTTAAAATCCCATAACATTCACCCAGAATACTTCTACAAAAACTTGCTTCGCTCAATCGCTCATTGTAATGCATTTCAATCGACTCATACATGCAATAGTTTATTCACTGTAATCAAGTCAAAGCGAGTGAGGTCTGAAATATTCTCGAGGAGACTCAAATCTGCTTGTTTTTAGATTTTAATGGATGTTGCTGACGAAAATTCAAAACGACTATACAAAAGGAAGTTCCAGAGTTTATGACAGAGCCGAAAAAAACGAGCGATCTGCGACGACGAAAATTCATCAAAGTGTCAGATTTCTTTAAACAACCACGTTAAATCGAATACAGAATGAAAAGTCTACATACACCATGTCTGTCTATACACTGCGCCTGTGGAATTGCTTCAAATGAACCGAAGATATGTGGGCTATGGAAGTTCGTCTATTCTTGAGGAATATGTTCTTCATTTCAGTTTTCACACGCCTGAAAATTCAAAAGAGAATTGGGTAGATATATGAGCAATGTGGTAAAAGCTTTTTGAAGGAGTTCTGAGAATAATACGCTTATCTTGCCGAGAAATATAGGCTACGTTAAGATTCTCGGCATAGCAGGTTCATCTCGATATAATGCGCTTTTCGCTTTTTTTCCGCGCATCGATCATCGTTCTGATTTTGGAAATGCTGCAAACACTCAACCCACTTATTTAATATTAGGTAAGGTAATATGAGCACATCGAAATAGATCAGCATCGAGTATCCGTCGAGGGCGCGCTTCCAGAATTCTGGGAGACCTGTGGTTGGCCCGTACTCCCAGTACAGGAAGAAAAGTAATTCACAGAAGGAAACAATGGCGGCCTGAAATTGGAACAATCTCATTGTAAAGTGAATTCAGAATACATTTTCAGCCTCGGGACAGTTGCTGAAGCTGTCCAATAGGGTAAAGATGCACACCATACCTGTATTGTCATCCGGATCTCGTCATTCGTTGTAAATGTCACTGAACCCTTTAGAAATAGGGTGGCGAACATAATGCAGTAAGCGGAAACATTCACCACACCCACCAAGAAGTTAGACACTTGATTCATCCTACAATACTCAGCTATAGATATCGTCCACGTAATCCTATTAGGCCCATGTTTAACCATTTTCTAAGTACCTTTGGTCGGTCTATACTTAGCGCTGGTATACTTATAGCCTGACAAATAATTCAATTTCAGTTCTGCCAGAATAATACTTACAGAGGCTGGGAAGGTGTTCTCAGAAAGTGCTTATTTTGAAAGACTACCCAACATTGAACAGCACAGAACTTACATAGACAAGAGAGGATAGAATGGTCTTGCTTCAAAATAGAAGAAAAAATAAGCAGGACAATACACTACGGAGGCCAGTGGCGATAGTGTAAAAGCCAAATATGAGATGTAGAACACAAATATAGACAGCACGCATATCTGCAAAAGGTTGCACTTATTCTAGTTCGACAAAACCCAGTTAGCATTATCGCTGCAGAATCTCCTCAAGACGTATCGTGCCTTTAGAAGTACATATTTCTAATCTTCATAACGTCAGTCCAATACCAGAGATTCCACTTTTTTATGGGATCCTTTGCAATATGACTTACTTTAAGCACACGTTCAGTTAGAATAAATTGCGCTTTGATAGGTAGGAGTGTGTAAAAAAGACGATGTATAGTGAGGCATGTATTGGTTATCACATATGAAAAGAAGCTACCTTGGTAGTTCGAGCCGGTTATCTGAAATTATAGTTGATTATACAATTTGCCACAACGTTATAATTTTAATCATGTGGACGCCTCACTAGTGACACTATTAAGAAGATTGTTGTAAAGTTAAAGACGCTAACAATGGGGTATTTTTTGATTACGAAGGCAGGAACAGGAAAAAAGAGCGAAAAGAGAGGTAGTTGATCTTTTTGAGTGAAACCCTAGAACGTTCTTCTCTTCTCTTTTCCCATTTGGGTAAGCGAGTCAGGTTTAAAGCTATGTGAATCCCTCGTTAGAACCACCAGTCGTACTAATCTTCACAACATAAACATACCCTCGAGAGTTTTACGCTTTCAAAGAGCATAATACCATGGACATAGGAAACGAATAGGCCAATATAACTAAGGAAACTGAAGAAAGCCATAAGCTGTAGAAGGAAGAAGGCAAAATTCGACTTCCACCCTTTCATTCTTTGACAAACCTGAAAACATGTAAAGTTTCTCTGTTGTAAAAATACGGAGGGGAATTTGCACAAGATGTAAGTGTGCATGTAAAATGAAATTAATGAAAAGCTGCAGAATAAACTCCTATTGGACTCACCATGGCGAAAACTGCTTGTAGCAGCAGTGAGCAAAGTATTAATACAAGACAAGAGCAACCGTAAAGAATACGAGCAGTTCCAATCATTGGATACCTTTCGACAGTGCAGTTGTAGGACATCGCTTCTTATTCACGCACACAGCACATTACAGGTACTATCGCTTAGAATTATACTCGAACATTTGCGATTCTGCAACGAAATAGAGGAAAAATAGAAGACAAATATTTGAAGCAGGTAAGCGGTTTGAATTTTGCAAGAGTGAATGAATACGGAACCATTTGCAGCTTGGCTTGAAGAAGTTTCTTTGCCATTTGTTGTCTGTTCCCGACGTTGTAGTTAGCTAGCATATAATTCACCTTAATCGTTTTCGTTCGCACATTTTCCCGAAGAGTGGAAGTAGCAAGTATGACATTGCACATCTAGTGAGATTATCTCCTTTGCTGTTCTAACAAGAAGTGTCCTTCTGAGCTGAGGAAGATATTTGACTAGAACAAGCTGTAATTTATGCAAGTATTCTTTGAAATGATTGAGAGATTGACAAAGTGTGACCTTTTTTCCCGGACAAGAACTTTACTTCATTTGTGTGAAAGCGATCCAACCAAAACGATTCGTATTATGGAAATTTGAAATAGAAAAAGTGAAAACATATTCTGTATGATTTAGATATGTAGGATTCCTTTGGTGGCAATACCTTCTTTCTCCAAAAACGAAGGAACATTTTTCTGCTCACGGCCAAAAGTAGTCTTCTCTTCATATTCAGACAAACTGTCGGAAGGACCGCAACGGAATAGATTTACGAAGTGAATGGTCTGGAAGAACCGCAGCGGAATGTCTTCTGTCCTATTTTCCGGAAATTTGTCTGAACAGTCTGCCACTGCCGGCTTGTAACTTGTAAGAACATTACGTGCAGGGGTAGCCGGGGGTGGATAAATCGGATACAACGTATAATGTAATCATATATTTTCTTCAATCACCTGCAAAAGATTGTCTGTATCAGTGAAGGTTTAGTTGTCTAATTCTAAGGTCCTTAACCTGTAAATTTCGCCTGAAGAAATCACGAGATGTCATCTTACTTTTGAACGCCGAATGGAAATGGAGCACATTCTAGAACATGTTCTACAAAAACAGTACAAATGGAATATCGACTATGCGATACTGTAGTTGGAACCTTTACGCGGGGTAACTGACTCTGTTGCTGCTCGGGTAATTTCCGTCTACCCTACATGGATGAAAATAGTAAATTACAGAAAAAGTGAAAGCAGTTGTAGTTGGAGGTGCTGAACATGAGTAGAAATGTTATCTAGAGCAGAGAATTTGCGGTAGAATGATGGTATTCTAACCGAATATACGAAACTACAGGTGCCACATAAGGTGCCAATGCATAACAGTAGCCAAAGAGTTGATTACCCACTAAGCAGGTGGCATGTTAGTCACTTATCTGCAAACGGAAAACACATTATTTCTACGAACAATATTAATAGGAAGGCAACGAACCTAGCAAATTTACTATTAACAGGAACCGAATGCATTGTTGATATTGACTTCATTGTCTTGATTGCCTCGAATGTTGACTACAGTAGCTGCATTAATAATATGTATGGCTAACAATAAGTATAAACAGAATTATGAGAAATGAATCAGAGTACTAAGCCAGAGCTTTTTCTGGCGTTTGGAATCGTTGCTGTTTGCGGAGGAAACTTGCCCGTGTGAAGGATGAAGAACAACCTCTAACTAATATAGATGTATTGATGGAAAATTATTTAGACCAGATTTACAGGATTAAAAATAAAAACCTTTTTGCCTACCTCAATGAATGCACGCATTCGTCCTAGATATCCCGCTTTGAGTCACATGCACACATTTAGTTCTCCACAGAGCTTTGATTTGTGAGCGAATGTTCCTTAAAATATGGATTTTAGGCGAAGTGAACGTGTTATGCAACAAAATACACTTGGTTAAAGAATGGATTCCGCCTTCAGCTTTCCTATCGTAACCTAGCATAGATTGCCAAGAAATCTTAACATAGTAAGCGAGCACCAAAGCCATTAAAATTTAATTGCTGTTCTAAAAATGTGCTCAATTGCTTGCGTGGTGGTCAATTTGAACTTTAATAAAAGGGCATATGACCTTGAAGGCCTCTGATATTTCATTCGAAGCTTCAAATAATGTGCATAGCAAGTGATGTAGACATTATTTTTTCATTTATTTATTCATTTATTTATTTTAGACATTATTTTCTTTTATTTATTTATTTATCAAATGCATTCAATATGCTCGAAACACTGGTTTAAAAGGAAAAACACAATGCAGAACTGCATGAGAACAAAAAAAAATGCATAAAAAATCCTGTATTCTGGAAAACAGCATTAAAACATTATAGGTATTACCGCAGTTGTGCAACACACATTAAATCCCTTTGTCTAACGTCTCCATCTTAAGATTTACCAGTAAATTTAAGGTTCCTTTGAAGTTTGCAACTACCAGGAATAACCGCTCATCAGAATTACCCATATACAAGAATAAAGATAAAAAACCCTCTTCAAAACCATAAAGCCCCAAACTTATATGACCAAGATAACCAAGGTGTTATTGCATGACAATCACTCTCGAGCGGTGGAAAGCAGGAAGAGGCACCAGAGTGGATGGCCTAAATTTCCATGCGTACCCTGGCTGGTGTAGCACCTCTTTCAGCCGGCACGCACACTAGGTGCTTAGGCATGTACTTGAGGTAGACAGTTAGTAGCGGTGAGGAATGGGATGGGAATTCTGAGACCTCTAGCAAACAGCAGCGACGAATGCAAAAAAATGAGATGGGGGTGGAGAGATGCTTCGAGGTCCCGAAATTTCTCAAACTTCTGAAAAATTACTTTATACAGTAGTCCAGAGAATCGCATTGGCTCCTTCTCAGCCCCTTATTGCGAATAATATAATTTTCCATTGATAATTCTAAAATTTTAAAATTTAATAGTAATTTTCAATAACTTTCCCTTGAAATTCCGACAGCTTAGGTCCTCAAAGCTTCATAAATCTCAGTTTATTCCTCCCACGCCCTCGCCTCGTCCCCTTTTCTCACATACGTAAAGATAGCAAATAAAACACACTGGTTGAGTATAAGATAAGGGACGACAAGAACATCGAAGTACACCAATTTAGTCGTTTCGTCCACAACAGAACTCCAAAATCCATCAAGTTCTACCTGCGAAAATTCCCAGTAGAGGAAGAAAAAAATCTCACAGACGGCCATACACAACACCTGCAAAAAGCGCTAATGTGGCAGGAGTTTCCCTTAACTCATATTTGGCTTTCTGAATGAAAGGATTTCATAAATAGTTGTATGTATGAGGTGCCTTTTACCTGCAAAGTCATTTTGATTTCGTGATTACGCTTGAAACAGATGAGTTTTCTTTGCCATAAGAGGAGAAATAGCAGCGAATATGCGCATGGATTTAAAATGCCGACACAATAATTGGACAGCGAATTGAAGCTGCAATAATTGATATAGAGAGCTCAGTGACAGTACAATATTGAAAGAACTATGAAGTCAAATACAGATGTAGAGGTAGAGATAGCGAAGATATGGCATCAGCGAAAAAGAAATCGTTCAAAAGCAAAATTCGAAGGCAAGACGTGCTCCATTTTTCGGATTAGTGTTATTCAAAATATTCAAGCACCTGTTTGATAGTGACTGCAAAAATCGAACTTACAGGCGAAGCACAGCAGGATTCCGACTTTTCATGATAGCCCATGTCATATGCGCATCCACCCAGCGAATGCCCAACAGTCCGATATTCATAGCTATTAGGATAGAGAGAAAAAATAGAAGTATTGCAACCAGAGTAACCTGAAATTTTTGTTGTTACAAATCAATATGAAAAAGAGATTCAAAAGAAAGAGGATGCAACGGAGATACAGCCAGTGTTTTATTTGCTGTTAATCTTTCACTTTTTTTATAGGTGCTATTACCCTCTTTACAGTCAAAAAACCCGCCTAACTATAATACATACGTATAACAATAACTACTATTGTAACTTCTCAACAGGTCCCATATTCGATTCTCTTCAAAGCTTGTGAGTATTGTTATAGATTAGTGGAGTATTTGTTCTAGCTGCCTGGGCCAAGACTGTTGTGACAATCTTAATCAAGACAGGTAGAACAAGCATTTCACTAGTTTAGAATATACATCTTATCCGTCTTTTTTTTCTCAAAATTGTCGATCAAGAACAGGTGAAAATAGATAGATCAAAACTGCTTATTGTTCAAGTGCAGCCTGGAATTGATACAAGCTTCTATTTGCGTTTTTCTTTCGAATAGGTACTGCTTTTTTGGTTGTTTTTGTTTTCATTTTTTTCTGGAGGAAAATTCCCCAAGGATATTCCCGAATGCAACAGACGTCTCGACGAGCCTCTCACATTGTTCATAGAATCGCAAAACATTCACTTCCATAATTTATTCATATTTAAAGGTACCATGGTGTACATAGGGGGTATGTGTACGACTTTGACGACACATGCCCACGCCCTTTTTCGTCTCTCTGGAGCGTGGGGACAGTGTGCCCCTTTGGACTTTTAGGAGCTTAGCAGCCCCACGCTCCTATGCGGTTAAAATAGTAAATATTATGCTGTTATTATAATATCGAACCACAGTTGGAGGAACATCATTTCAGAGCATTTCTTCATGGAAAATACTACGAATTAGGACGAAACTAAGGCCAGACTGTTGGAAAATGCGCAGTGTTGGAAAAAAAAATGTGTTGTTGTGGTGTTGTGGTGTTGGAAAAAAAATGCTGGAAAAAAATGAAAATGCTAATTGGGAGGAACAGCTACTATAATAAGCTTAAGTGATAGCAAATTTGCTGAATTAATATTACCGCAGCATAGTTCGGCATACTCATAGAGATCTAGAGAAAAGCGTAAGAATTAGTCAAAACCTGAAAGAATTCCGCAGTCTCACCTGTAGCACAGGTTTACTGAGATATGAACTGGCTGTAAATGGAAATGCAGTGTATGCGAGGCGATGAATCGTTAGGGCGATGTTCAAAATAATTATAGCAAAATACGGCGCAAACGCGAAGGCGCCAAAAGCCTGAAAGAAAACGGAACGTAAAGTAGTTTTGTCAGTAGTTTGTCATAGCAACGATTGCCCAACTCACTGTCCACAAATTCTGATATTTTATCCAGTCCAAATAGAATAGTGATGTGAGACTTGCTATGAGTTCGGTTACATATCTTGTCATGCACATCAATGAAACAATGAGGAGCAGGGTGAAGCAAAAATTTGACTTCCAACCACATAGATTCCGAACGCCCTTAACGTAATTGTGAGTGGTTGTTCACCTTTTAGGGTAAGCATAAAGAAACCTACATAAATGAAGATTATGTGAAGACCAAGAGAAATAGCGCATATGACGCTGTAAAGAAGAGCGGTATTTGTTCTGGCAGGCCCATAGAAAATCAGTGATGGATATGGCATATGAGTTACGTTTTGTTGTGAAAGAGTCATGCTGGCTGTAGATGCCACTAATTCACCATCGAGAGATTGTCTATAAAAATATCTCGAGAGAAGACTGAGCAGAATCGTCACTAGACCCTTTAGTAGGCGAGTTACACCATTTGTTGTCTGAACGAGGATTAGTGCGACACCGCTGAACATCTGAGCTCTTATAAACAAAAGCGCTAACAAGTGTACTCTGACAAACTTTTTGTCAGTCGCGTGAGAAACTCCTAGATTTTGTAATGACGCTGAGAAAAAGAAAGGAATCACGAGAACAGTGAAAAAGAGCACATAGGTCGGTCGAAGGACGGTGGCAAATTATAGAAATTGTACTATTTATACCCTATTGTATGTGGTTATTATACCCACTGCTATTACAGCCCTGCGATTTTCTTTTACACCTTGACTGCCTTGCCTGGAACAGTCCTACGGGAAAGTATTTAAGAAAGCACATACCACCTTCAACGCATAACGGACAAAAAAATGCGAAAATACATAAGACCCACGTCGTATCTGTCTTAATTAGCTTTCTTTGGTGGAATTTTCCCAAATCACCACATAAGGCTCATTTCACTCTGATTACGAGTATGAGACCCATTTCGTACTGTAGTACTTGGAGTACTGTGGACACAATGTAAATACTGTAGGTGTATTTTCACTTATAGTTTAATGAAACTTGGTACAGTAGAGTTATTTGACATACCCCCCCCCCCTCCCCGTGGCGGACGCAGAAAGTGGGCGTAAGGGGGGGGGGGGGCAGTGGGGAAAAAAAGTGGATTCTCCGCCGTTTTGGGGACCCAGATGGAAAAGAAAATTAATCAAAACATTAATTACAATAATAAATAATTTAATAAAAATTATATTGAAAATAATATTAAAAATAAACAATTAAGAATAAACTAATACAAGATTTCTATTTGTATTGTGAAGAAATTCCAAAAATCCCCTCCCCCCCCCTCCTTCAACACAATTTATTTCAAATATGAGTTCCAAATTGCGCAGCAGCACATTTCTACAGGTTTCAGTTTTCTTTTTTCTTCGGTTGATTCACGGAGCCTGACCAAGAGTATAGCATCCATTTTGCATCCTAACAAAATTTTGGGAAGTTGCTGAACAAAGGCGGCTTAGTGTGAGTAGTATCCCATAATCTAGTGATACTTCATGCATACCGTGACTCCCGAGGAGGGCATTTTGGTGCAGAACTGATGCCCTATTCCTGATCAGCAATTGAAATAACCGCCCCTGTGAACCTGGGCCCCATTCTGAGGAAGATGACTGCGTACGTTTCGTACCTCTCTGTAGGGTTACAGTAGAATACTGTAACCCTATAGAAAGGCGTCCACGTGAAAAAAAAGCTTCATATTTGTTATCAGTGCACGGAATATACTCTTTCCACAGCTCTCTCTTCGTTAATAAAGCATAAATTCGCTTGGTCCGAAGTAGCTCAAAACCAAAAACATGCATTGCAGTTCAATGTGTTAACACATATGCTGCGGTGTAGGGATGTAGAGAACATGATGTCGAATGAAGAAATCACGCGATCTACTTGAAAACCTGGACATTTCTTCCCACGCAAAACTGTTGAAGAACGCATCACGCTAGATAGTTTAAAGGCAGCACTCACGGTAAAAAATGACATCGATTTTCCAGGAGGTGATACTTGTCTCATAGTAGAGGAACAGTCGCCCAAAAAGGCTAAGTTTTTGAGAATTACTAAGTTGTGTACTGCCAAGACGAGGCCATGTGGACGAAATCTATCGCCGTAGATGAGTGTGGCCGCCGAGGTGTTGCGCTGATCACCATAATCGAAAAATCTTGGGCGATCCTATAAGAGTTGACAAGCATAGCCACATACGACCAGAGAGAATAGAGCGGGGTTGAGCATGTGGGCGCATTTGTATGTACATGCGCACGAGTTTTATTACTCGAAAAACTGCAGGATCCAGAATGATTCCTTTTGCAGTCACACTCCAATTGATGTCAACTCTAAAATTAGCACAAATGTGAGGAAACGTTTTTCAGCATGAGTGCTGTCTTTAGGTAACCTATGTAGGCAAAGGGTATCAACACAATTCCTTGCGCTTTTTCTGAATTGCAGTTTTTTCCTCCCATTTGTTACCTTTTAGATATATTTCGCACATGTATGTTCGATAGCGCTATTCCTGTTCTACAAGAACATTATAGCAAGTTGTTCCCAAAGTGACATTTTACCTAAGTTTCAAGCCTATGAAATGGAACGCTGAGCGCATGAAACAGCACTAGCAACGCCTTCCTCCTCCCACATTCATTTTAAGATCGAAGGACCAGAAATACTGCTCATTCGATTAGTGCTAAGTTTGAAAAGATATTGCTCTCTGAACATCTGCTAATCAGTGATCTTCCAAGTTAGATTGTTCGAGAGGAATCGTATCGTCTAGATAGACAACATACTTCTTGAATGTACCATTCAAATGAGACTATCAAGTAGAAAGAAGCCATCTCCGAACAGCATCGAATGGTTTCTGCTCCCTATTGGAATACGAAAATATAATGTTGCTTTATGTCAAATTTGTCATACAGAAATCCTGTTCCTGTCCAAAACTTCACTTTTTGGAACACATTGAAGTGCTTCAAAAAGTGCTCATCCACATTTCTCCAATAGAGAAGCCGTTGCACCCGAGCTCACATAAGGAATAAGTATCGACAGCATGACCTAACACATGGAAGGTGTTCCGGACTGTATTGCTTGTAGTGTGATAGAAAAATCAAGGAAATATGAAAAATTGAGAACGTGGTTCTTGGACATTTTTTATTACTTCACGTCTGCTTACTGCAGGGGAAATATCTTATACTAACAGAATAAAAGAGCTTTCTTTGCTGTACAAGTATATCATGTCTAGATGTAATGTTTTGTCTGAACGAAATTATATGTTCCCGGAAAAAGTGTCGTCATTATTTTTGCATCAGCCTAATAGTTGATTTCCCCGAAGTCTGGTACTCTAAGAGCTACTGTAACGCAAATAACATAACATCCCTTTTCTTGTGACTGCTAAGAACGTGAGAGCATTACTTCCTTCTCGCCGAACCTTTTTTGAGCTTCCTTCATTACCTCGCCTTACCTCTGCATTCGTAATAAAAACTTCAGCTCAAGAGGTCGTCAATTGTACGTATAGATCTTAGGACATATCAGGCAAACTTCTCTTTGGGAAAAAGTTTTTATTAATGTTTCATTTGGGTGTAAATAATGAATTGATAACGATTTCGATTTTGAATTTTTTGTGGAGCCAGGCAAGGTCGGTTAGAAGTTTTCTTCTTGGAAGCTGGTATAATAGATCGATCAATATTGAATACAAATACAAGGTTGTTTGAAAGGTTCTGCAACATCTTATACTATATCTGAAGCATGACCGCAACTTGATAGTTTGGACCTTGTGCCAAGTTAAGGTTTGGAGTACTCTTGTAATTTTTAACCACACAACATGTTAGAAAAGATGACAAATCTACCAAACGTTATAGCATCGTAATCCAACTTCTTAGAGCGTCTCCGAAACTTTTGTTCTCGAAAAAAAAACAAATTCCTCTTGACGTTATTGGAGGTTTGCTCCAAGGCAAACTATAAGTGAACCATCGAAGACAGCTCTAACACTTGTGCGCCAGGCAAAGGTCTTTGAACTTGGTTCTTTCGGAGAAAGAATGCTTTTTCTTGGATTTCCAAATCATGTTTAGTGGTTTCTAAGTATTATATAGTAGTAGTACTGCAGAGAAGTGTTAGGGCAGCTCAGTCCGAAACTATTCGAAATTCACCAAAAGTAGGATCAGAATAGGGTTCTCTGAAGAAAAAGGACGAGACCTTGATCAATCGGAAAGATCAGGTGGCGGATTGTCAGCATGTTGAACCATTCTATAATGTAGATTAATTTCGAGGCATTACACATTGGAACTGTTGAAAAGCGCATTCTCGAACAGTCTGCATTCTCTTTCTAAAGAAAACAAAGCAAATGACGAGCTCCTTTGTTCATATTAGCAATTTTATATCAAGCTGGAGGTGTCGGCATGGTTTTAATGAGGATTTTATGGTAATAAGCGGTTTGAGTTCAGAGTTCTTTTTATAGTGAACACCACTGAGAATCAAAGCACAGAATACAGTGAATGTAAAACATGTATAAGCCCATGATCTTTGATTATAATTTCCACTTGGTTTAGTTTCTTGATAATCTACTCCTCATGCGAGCCGTATAATCGACTAGTGCGAGTATCCTAAGTTTTTAGACGCAGTTCTGACTTCTCGGTGTCATTTTTCTGAAGCGTAGAAGCATACGGATCAGGTGGCTATGAAATGGTGTAATTTGTTCCTCTCATCTCACATAATTCTGGCTCGCACTAGCATTTCAAAATTCACCACGAAATGTAATACTTACTGGGTCTTTCAATCAAATGCTTAGCTATCAGTGGCCCACCGATTCTATGAGCAGATCAATGTTCGGAAACAACGATTTTTCACATTTATGCTTCGAAAAACGGAACTTTGAAACAAAAGTTTGGATGTATATAATGTATTCACATGTGATAAGTGCGTTTGAATAAGTATAAGAACAATGAAAAATCATTGTGAAAAATGAGTGCAACGGAGCCTAAGAGATATCGAATGTCGAGCTCACGTTGTCGAGGTTACCTAACACCCACATATGTAATGAAAATGGGCATTTCTTCAATCACCTAATATAAAATAAGCACCAATTTGTAGGAACAAAAAAGTTCCGTCAATATGGTTGCACTCTGAAGGGTACGAACTCATATAGACATTAAAGACCATCAACTGAGTCACAATTTTCCTAATTGCCGTAATTCCATCATGTAGATTACATACCATTAACAGTATTGTTGCATGAACCTTGAGAAACGCTAACAGGAAGTGAAACTGATGCACAAGCAGTTTGCTAAACGTGTCTACAGAAATGCATTAAATAAATTTCACTTTTTTCGTACAAACCTTAACCAACTTATTCTGATCACTAGTTGTCAGCCCAAGCTTAGGATAGTTGGGAAAGATGAAGTTCAAATAGTTTTTTTATTCTCGCCTCACACATCCTCAAAAATAATATACCTTGAATGCAGGATGAAGGCGGAGCACAGAGTTTTGCAACATTTCAGTAATAACATTCAATTTCCTCTCAAAGCATTTCAATCATGTGAATCTCCGTTGAAAATGTCATGCATACCTGTGACAGCAGCAGAACTATTATAACATACATACGTTCACGGTCTGTTAATATTTAGTGGAAAATGTTTATCACAGCTCTCAACTGAAGTCGCTTGAAAAATCTTAATGGAAGGGTAATGAGAAATTTTATGGGCACCATTAGAGTTGACGTAGCAAGAAAGTTAGTTGACGTAGCAAGAAAGTTAAAGTCTGGTTAGTACTTCAAACACGGGGATACGTAAGCTGAGACTCCGCTATTTTATGGGATACCCTTTTCAGGTTGATCTGAAATTATGTAGTCACAGTAAATGGTAATTTACGCTACATTTGATGTTCCGGTACTATTGAACTTGAGCGGCTCACCATCGAAACCAAACTCAAAAACATGGATTCCTCTGAAAACTTGCATATAGGGGGAACTCGAGGTGTTGACCATGAATATCGTATTCATTTCGCATGATAGTATCGAATTTATTGATTCCATCGATTTTTCCCGAGTTCGACTCGTATCCCAAATCTCTGTGAAAAGTGCATACAGAGGTTTTTGAAGGTGCTGATCACGAATGTAATCGCCGTTTTGCATTATAGTCTCGACTTCGCTGGCTTTCTTCAGTTTTCAAATGAGTTGTGGTAGAGAACTTGATATTCGATACGATATTCGTGATCTGATCATAGATTACCCAGCTTGAACCCTATTCAAAGTTCCAGCAAGGGTTTTTTTCGACATTGTAAGGCAACTGAGTAGAAATAGTGCCATCTTCTTTCCGCAGAGTGGCTGGAAATTACCCGTGCCCCAAAATGTTTGATGCAATGCACTGAAATTCTGAAGCAGTGCAATGACTAGGCCATCAAATGCAGACAGCTCGAACTCTCGTAAAATTTTATTTGGGAGAAAACAAAGAATATTTGAAAAACTCATTAGATTTCGAAATAGTCCTTATCGACAGAAATAATGGTCGCAATAACATCTTGTCTTGTTGCGAACATCTGATGAATGAGGTAGTGGTTTGCATAATAAGTGAGAAATGTGCCGGTGTTGTTTCTGAATTGCCTTCACTCCCTGTCGTCATCTGTGCTTCAACCCTTACGGACAGATTTCTGCAAAATATACCTTGCCAGGAATTTCGTTGCCACCAAAGAGGAGATGGAAGGCGATTCACATATTTGTAATCGGAAAAATGCAGAAAATACTGGAACACGATATTCCTGTGGCTTCTTGTTTGAGAGTCTCTTTACGTACGCGAATAAGTGCCAAATGCCCGTTGAAGAAAGCGCAAAATTTGCATTTGAAATTGAAATTTGAAGATAACAATTCAACAGCTCAATCAATGAAATCTTCCCTCCTCCACTACTGGCTCCCCGTTCCCCTCTCCCACAGGAAATGAATGTTCTTTTCGAAGAACCCACTATGTTTCTGGTTGAGATTGCTGTTGGCTTAGTTATGATACCATTGTGCTTTTGATCTCTTCCACTACTTAATAAAGATTCACCAGCCTGATCGTCCGGCTTTCAGTGTCCACAGATAAGATTAATGCAGGTGAATGAACAGACACTATCCACAGAGAAATAGTCTCTACCGAGGCTAACGGAACCATTGAGCCATTATGGGCAGCTCCTTTCCAACCATTTGTGGTATTACATTTCGGATCGCCATGATGGACGTGAATAGTAAAAAGTGACCGAATCAGTGCAAGTTGGGGTTAGATATAAACACCCGCGCACCCCTACCACACCGATGGGGCCCGTCTCCGGCGTTTCCCCGCTTTTGGACGCCGACGCACCTTTATCATGCGGTTGGACCCGACTTCAGGCTTTCCCTGATTTTGGACTCGGGCGCACCCTTATCACGCGGTTGGACCCGACTCCAGTCGTTTCCCCGCTTTTGGACGCCGGCGCACCCTTATCACGCGGTTGGACCGACTCCAGTCGTTTCCCCGCTCTTGGACGCCGGCGCACCCTTATCACGCCGTTGGACCCGACTCCAGGCGTTTCCCCTCTTTTGGACGCCGGCGCACCCATACCACGCCATCGGACTCGACTCCGGGGATTTCCCAGTTTTTGGACGCCGGCGCACCCTTATCACGCCGTTG